>CAIGQZ010033257.1:2333925-2362185 GCA_903798205.1 Danio tinwini
ATTTATTTATTTATTTATTTATTTATTTATTTATTTATTTATTTATTTATTTATTTATTTATTTTTGCCCTCATAGTTCACTGACAGGTTTTGTACAGTATATGCTTACATATTACAAGTGAGAGATTGTTAAATGAAGGGTGCATTACTTGATTTTAAAATAATTGAAGAAAATTTAAATAAATGAATTAAAATAATGAGTTTTTCATATTAAAAGTAGAAAATAAGCAGTATTGCAGTCTTGTAGATAGATTAACTCTTGTATTTCCTGTAAATAATATTTTAAACGGTGCATTTCTTGCATCTTCTGTAAACAAATATTTTAATGTAAATAATAATTTTAATGTAATCCAATCATCGCCAATAGTGCAAAGTAAGGCTCAAGAATGAGTCCATCGTCCTACTTGACCCGAGATCAGATCAAAGTGGCAGCAGAAGTAGAAATCAGCCACAGCCCAGTCAGGGCAGAGCAGGGTCACGTGACACGTAGGGAAAGTAATTAAAAAAATTGTCCTGGAAAAATTAGATTGATTATAAGTTCTGAATGTCGATTTCGATTACTTTTCACTTAATCGCCCAGCCCTATAACTGATAGAATAATCTGACTGATCAATCAAGCCTTTATTTGTCACATATACCTCCATGTATTCACATACACTGACATATAGTGAAATTGGACCCCCCCGACCATACACAAACATCACATTTCAGGGAGAGACAGGTCAACGGGAGGTAGCATTTAGAAAAAAGGAAGCAAGATACATAAGGAAAGATAGGCAAAAAAAAACCTTCCTCTCACCCTGCTCTTAAATTAGGGCAGAGTGTGACCAGGGAATTTAAAAAAAGCCTTGGCAATCAAGCACATAAACACATAGACAAGACAAAACATCGCAACAGGGAATTGGAACAGGGGATGTGGATATAGTCCGGTAAGGGCGGGCAGCCATCCGTCCTGCAGCTGTAAGAAGCGCTGGTCACAGACCCGCCTACCCCCTCCAGTGGGTGAAAGCACACGAAGGCGTTGGATAAGGGCTCGGTAATGAAAGTCTTATCTGTAGCTGTGTATGTGTGTGTGTGTAAGCCTGTAGAGTCCAACAGGTGTCCAGAGTCCAACTACATATGATATGATTGTAGTTGATATAGTAACTACAATCATATCAATATTAAATAAATAAATTAATAGAATAAAATAATAAAAAATGAATAATTATTTATAAATTATCAATATTACACATTTAAGTACTTAGTAATTCAATAATGCATTATTATTAGTATAGTGAGATCTTTAAAACTATACTTAGGACTTGTATGTATTTTAATGTAAGTTAAATCACAATAATTAAATTATTATAAAATAAAAATTATTAATTAAAGGTCAGTAATATATTATATTATATAACATATAATAAACATTTAATTAGAATAACAGTATATTTTAAATAGTATTTGTTATTATTATTTAATATTGGCCATCTCATATTTGTGGTATCATAATTTTTTATTTTATATTTTTGAGTTTCTTCTGCTCTACCTTTAAAACGGCTTACACAGAGGAATTTCTGGGTTCAAAATAAACTCTATTGACAGCATTTGTGACTTTGTTTTGATTGCAATTGATGGTAAAAACAAACAAAAATCTCATCTCGAGTAATGAACACATTAGAAAGCCTACGTGGAATTATGACAGCAAGCGGGGGCCTTTTAAGAGGCTGGTGCCCCGGGGCCTCCAAGTACCATAATCCAAGCTTAAACAGGAGGCATTCAAGACGAAATGTTTGAGAAAATATCCATCATATCATGGCTTTTGTGAGCTGCCATATGTTGCGCTGCATGATAAACTTTATTTGTACCGAACACTACCTCAGATGACTGAACCAAACGACAGAAGCAAGAGCCAGAACGCTTGGTTTCCAGATGCCATCTCATTTGGAAGTTTTAGACTTGTCTTGCGGTGATTTGGAGGTGTGGGTACAATAGATTCATGGTTGTTGAATTTTAGGTGAGGCTAAAGCAAGGCATTTCTGAAGAATCCCTGTATTATTTGGAAAACAGTAATGATTGTAGCACAAAATAAGATTATAGATGATATTTCTGAAAGTAAGAGTGGTGCCGTGGCTAAGTGGTTAGTACTGTTGTCCCACAGCAAGAAGGTCACTGGCTTGAATCTCGGAGTTTGCATGTTCTTCCCATGTTTGCGTGGGTTTTCTCCTGGTGCTCCAGTTTCCCCCTCAGTCCAAAGACATGAGCTATACATGAATTGGGTAAACAAAATTAAAATTAGCCTTAATGTATAAGTGTGTGTAAATGTAAGAGTGTACGGCTGGAAGGGTATCTGCTGGGTAAAATATATGCTGGAATAGATGGCGGTTTGTTCTGCTGTGGTGACCCCTAACAAATAAGGCACTAAGCTAAAAAAAAATTAAATGAAATTAAATATCCTGAAAGTAATTGCAGTCAAAATGGGTAGAAAATAATCTGGATTTGCTTTTGAATGGCTTTAATGCATCTGGACATCACTAGTCTCTCACAAAACAACACTAGTTTCTCACAGGATATCGCTAGTCTCTAACAGTCATAAAAAGTCTGTAACAGTCATAACTAGTCTCTCACAGATACTGTATAACACGTCCCTTACAGAAGACATCTAGTCTCTAACAGACATTGACATCATTGACAGTCATGTCTTATAGCTACAACTTTATCACCAAAGATTTTCCAGATATTTTCAATCAGGTATAGGTTAGGACTGTGGGATGGTCATTTCATTATTTCAATGTTTTCAGCTTTAAGGAACTACTTGATCTGTTCTGCTGTTTGTAATTGTTCTGCATGAGAGTTGCTGTCTACGTGAAGTTCATTTATAAACTAATTTCGAGAGGATCACATGCTTATGATTGACCGCTGATGGTCCCGCATTAGCTAACGCATGATTCACAAATCGGATGATTTTCACTCACTATAGACAATCAGAGTTACTTAACTCAGATATCTTCATCTTGAAGAATCCCCCCTTCCACCCCTACTCCTCCTCCCTTTTCCGTGACAGGGTGGCACGGCAGCCTAGTGGTTAGCACTGCTGCCTCACAGCAAGAATGTCACTGGTTCAAGTCCTTACTTGCCCTGTTGGCGTTTCTGTGCAGAGTTTGCTCTTTCTTCCCATGCTCGCATGGGTTTTCCCCAGGTTCTCCAGTTTCCTCCCACAGTCCAAAGACATGCGACCTAAGCGAATTGACCAAACGAAATTGTCACCATTGATGAGCCTTAATCAGCAGTATATCTCTTTATAGCAATCCTTAATTGCCATTAGCCATAAAAAAGCAGGCTAAGTGTGAACTCTTGAATTGCGACTTGAGTTACTGAAGGAGTTCACATAAACGTTTGCATTCACTCTGTCATGGAGCTATGAAAGAGCCCAAACTCCTGCTGCAAAAAAGATCACTTTATTTTACACATTTGGGTTCAGCCTTCCCTCAATTTAATGACAAACAGGATGTTTCCCATCAGGGCCAAATAAGTTAAACTTAATTGCTGTCATCACTAAAGTGAAAAGCCAAAAGGCTTGGTCTTCAGAGGCTATCTTATCTAAAACTTCAAGACTTGTCTTGAGGTGATGGGTCTCTTGTTTGCGAAGGTACAATAGATTCATGTCTGTACCACTTTTAAACAGCGCCAGTGAACACAGAAACTTGCGAGTCTTCAAAGGTCAAGCTTAAAGAGAAGCTGAGTGCTTTCTGTAGGGACCCCACTGCGAGTTTTTCATGCAACGCTGTTAATCAATAGCAGTTTCTCTCTTTTCCTACAGCAGGCAAACAAAAAAGGCAGACATCTTATTAAAGAGAGTGATGGGAAGTGGGAGGAAGCGGAATAGAGGAATTTGTTTGCCCCATCCAGTGTGGTTCCTAGACCCTACTTTTCCCCTCGCAATCCACCCTGTGGGAAATCAATCTGTGTTTGTCAAATGAGCGATACACTTAAAGCCACTGAAATGCAGCTGTGTACCAAAGAGTGTGTGTTTTAAGCAGAGCGATGCAGTCTCTGAGCACATTTGAGGAAAAAACAAATGGCAGAAATGCAACTCTACGAGTTTAATTGCAGAATGCAGTTTATAAAATAAGTCTGTGGGGACACAAATGACATGGGATGAATGCTAATGGGGTCCATTATTTCAATTCAGCATGCAAAGTTTAAGAGTGATCCCATAGGAAAGAACAAAATGTCTAAATTATGCATCTATCTGCAAAGTTAGCATCATCAATCGGAGGTCAAAAGAGGGAATTCACTAATGATTTGATTGCTATTTACTTGCTGTATTGATTTAGTTCACTAAAGGAATTATGTAAATCAGTCAACAGTGCATTTTGAGTCACAAACTCAATGATTTAAAATGGAGATAACAATTAGTCGCAAATTATAATCACCTGCATTTTTAAATCTCAAATAATGTAATCTTCAAGAATTATGCAAATCAGTTAACAGCATCAATTTTAAGATGAACATAAAGACGGTGTACAAATTATACATTATACTATATTTTTAGGAGTTTGTATAATACAAATGCATCCCTTATTGAACCAAATTGATATATTTAATCCAATTACATCTCAATGATTAATCAAATTTATTTTCATTGTTTTTATAAATAATAATGACTCCACTATAGTTTGCACCGTGCTCTTGCATAACTTACTTTTTTCTTGGTACGTTGACCTGTTAGATTGTTAATACAGCCAGTAGTGATCCCCACTCATGCCAATAATCTTGCTTTGATGTTTTATTTAATATTTATCTAGAAAGAGAACATAAATAAAATAAAAAATCTAAACAAGTACAACCCCGAATCAGAAAAAGTTGAGAAAGTATGGAAAACTCAAAAAAAAAAAGAAAGAAAGAAGTGATTTCTAAATTCACTTTGACATTGCAGACAATACAAGAAGGGTCTGGCTGCAGACATGATGCAGTCTCAGACTGGTGCAATTTCAGACGTGCACTGAGCATGATGCAATGTCAGCCGCGCAAGCGCACTTGAACCACCGTGTTCGGCAGCGCATGCACACTAAGTTATGCTAGGCTGCGCATGCGCAACTTTCAGTGTCACTGGTGTTATGCTCTGCGAGAGAGATGCTTGCCAGACTCTACTTGTACACGCCGCTCGCATTGTAAGTATATTATACGATACAGCAAACATGATTTAATGAGTTCCTCGTGATTTTTTTCTTAAAGGGCACCTATGGTCTACTTTTATGGTCAGAAAATCTACTTTTCAAGCTGTTTGGACAGACATATGTGTAGGTATAGTGAATATACCATCATATTGGGGTGATATAAACACACCCAGTGCTTTTTTTTTCAATTTAACAACATAAAAATGGTGGACCAATTGAAGCGGTTTTGAGACAGACTGCAACTTGATGTAGGGGTGCGGCCCCCCCGCCCGCCTAATTAATTGACAGCTGCGTAATAACATGTCTCCGTAGTAACGTGTATAATCATATCCACAAGACAGGACGTGTGCAAAGCTACTGGAAATAAAATGTCTGTTCAGTTTGCTAGGATTATCAATCATCATCAAATGTGATGAGTGAGTTTTACAAGTTTAAAATGTTTTAAAGGGCACCTATGGTGAAAAATCAACTTTTCAAGCTGTTTTGAGATCGACCGCAACATGATGTAGGAGTGCGGTCCCCCTGCCCACCAATATTGATTGACAGGTGCACATTACCATATCCTCAGTATTTTGTTTTACGTCCACCATTTTCAGCGTGAGTCAAAGCGACGTCACCAAAGAAACACCCTTGCTCTATTTTTAGATGTAAGGCTCATTGCACGTTGCCTCATGTGCGCGTCCCTCCATTGAAAATAACGAACTAACGACGCGCAGCGCTATGCATTTTGCGTTGTCGCTGATGAAAGTGAGGACCGGGAGGGTGTCGCGGATGAAAGTGAAGGCCAGGGGTTTGCTCACTATTCTGCCGCCTAGGTCGCCTCTATGGACGCACTGGCCCTGCTCAGAACACTTCATATTTCTGCCGCGCCACAGAGCGTTATCTGAATAGTTTCATTTTGCATGCGAATGTGCACGTCTGGTGTGCCGTGTCGTGGCTCTGAGCGGCGCATCAGGTGTATGACGCCCTTTAGTTATAGCCTCAAACAGGTCGTACACCACAAGCGCTGCTGGGCGACACGCAGCGGCATGGATTTCTGAATTCTAAACATAAGTTTCTATCAGGGGACACACACTGGCGCCGCAAGTGTGCGATACTTTCAACTGTCATGTGTGCGCCATGTCGCGGTGCATCCGGTGTGTGATGCCCTTCAGTCAAAGTTAATTCAGTGTGCTTGGTTATTAGTCTCGGTGTAGGCTACAAGCTCAGAGCTTTAAACTAGCACACAGTTGGCTGTAAAACTATACAAAGATACAAATGATTTTGTACTCTCTGCTTGGTCTGTGTCCGAGTCATACATGCACGGCTGAATGCTGGTCCTCTCACTCATGTTGCTTCTTTCTGTCTGCCTTTCTGTTGCCATACACAAAGAGGGGAGCTCTTGGCTCCGCCCCCTTGTTAAGTTGGGCAGGAAGTCGAAACAAATTTTTATGCGAAGCAACACGCCCCTAAAACAGCGAACTGTGTACACGCCCCCAAAATGACACTTTTTATCACATCATAATAAAGAAATCTGAATTGTGTTTTGAACTGAACCTAAACTGGCACGCTCAGAAAAAACATAATATTAATATGACATCTTAAAAAAGGGGTAAAATAGGTGCCCTTTAAAATAGTGCATGTTTGTAATAAATTACAGTGATTTACTTCAGCTTTACTTCATCAACACAGCCGTGTGACAGAACAATTATAAAAGAAGACGCTTTAATCACGGTTTGTTGATGTAAATCAGGTTTATTTTGTACATTAACATAACAGATATCTATACAGCAGTGGATATTAACCTGTATCCTGTCACTGCAAAAACAGCACAAAGCTAAACACGCGCACTGTTTTCAGTGTGTTTGTGTGTGTGTGTGTGCGTATTTGTGGTTAGAGCTATAAAATACATAATAAAACACTAAGTGATGAAGTGTTTCAGGTGTAATTTTGTCCCATTCTTCTTGCAAACAAGTCTTAAGGTGGGCAACAAGTATGGGGTCTGTGCCAAAATGCACCACAATTCTCTATTGAAGACAGGTCGGGACTGCAGACAGGCCAGTTAAGTACCTGTATCCTCTTCCTCCGCAGCCAGAACCTTATATTGTAGAACCAAATCTCTATGTACTTTTCAGCATTAATTATGCCGTCACAAAAGTACAAGTTATCTTTACCAGGGGCACTGACACAAGCCAATACTATGACAGACCCTGGCTTTTGGAGTTGTTGCTGGTAACAGTCTTTTCTTCTTTTGTCCGGAGCAAACGGTGTCCAATTCCCCCCCCCCCCTCCCCCCTCCCCCCAAAAAAAATACTGATTCATCACAGTACTCATTTCCACTGTGTGATGGTCCATCCCTGATGCTCAGAGCCAAGAGAAGTCGACGGCGCTTCTGGACACTGTTAACATAGAGCTTCCTTTTGGCAAAGTACAGTTTTTACACCATTTGTGGATGTAACTGCGTATTGTGGTACTTGACAAAGGTTTACCAAAGTAGTCCTAAGCCCCTGTATTAATATTACTCATAGATGAATGATGATTCTTGATGCAGTGCCACCTGATAGATTGGTGATCACGGTTGTTTAGCTTAGGCTTGCGCCTTTGTGCTTTATGCACTGAAATTCCCCCAGATTCATTGAATCTTTTAATTATTTTATGCACTGTTAAAGTTAAAATATACAAATGTCTTCCTATCTATTATTGAGGAACATTGTTTTTAAACATTTCAATAATTTTCTTTCGTTTTTGCTCACAAACTGATGATCCTTGGCCCATCTTTGCTTCTAGAGCACTAGACCTTTCCCACATAGCAAAATTACTCCGGCCCAGCTCTGCCCCACACAATTAGCTTTTGTTGGCCCACATGCCGCAGTGAATTATGGTACATGACTGGACCAAGTATGGTTTCCAGACAAGGGCCAAACATGGACCACATCTGGGCCAAGTCTCAGCCACATGCTGTATGCCAGTGCCGGATGAATGCCTGCTGTGCCAGATTTATGCCAATTCTGGGCCAGAATTCTTTGCTACCTAGGTTCTTGGATGCTGCTACATGTAATATTTTGTGTTCATATCGTTTGCAATGAAGTACAACTCAAAGTAAATTTGGAAATGTGTTTTGTGTTTCCCATACTGTCCCAAATTTTTCTGTATATTCCTATGAGTTTGTATCACTAGTTTCTATAATGATTTAACTCTGACATTTATTAACCTGTGATAGACTGTTTCAACAAACCATTTTAAAAGACAAGCTGTTTTTGATATAAATCTGAATTATGTCAAATAGGGACAAATCCCTGCATCAATAGATGATCATAAACGTTTGCACAGGCGTAGGTGTCTATTAAAATATTTACCATAGTTCAATTTGATTTCAAACACCTAATTCAAAAGAAAAAAAGTGTCAGTTTTTTAATCGAGGTTTGTGAAGTCATACAATATATAATGCAGTTTTTTATTCTTTTTCTACATCAGTCAAGGTTATGATTAAAAGTTAGGCTTGATCAGTCACATATTTTCCTCCATTTTTGTCATCTCATACGAACTGTTAACTTCTGATTAGACGGTTGGACAATATAAAGTAAAAGGAATGAATTCAGTGCAAATTACTCTACACAATTACATTTTTATTTCCATTAAAGTCTTACAATTGCTAGTTACAAATTATTGCATGGTTTCCGCTACATTCATTCTTCCAGGGCAGGGCCCAACACCAAAATCCATCCTGCCACGGCTACATTACAGCTTCTCATTCAAAAAATTCAGTCGTTTTTTTAAAATAGCTGGTTATAATCGCACCAAAACGTATTAAAAGGTAAGTGAATTATAACAGCCCAAACTTTTCTGTAACCGCAGTAGTGCTGTGCCTTATTTGTTTAACCTTTATAGTGACATGCTGACTGACTGACTGACTGACAGGTGCATGATAGCTTTCAGTTAAGATGAGCACAGTTTCCATAATTATACTTTATATATAGATCAAGGTCTATGGTTCTGCATACAATGACTTTATCTTGTTGAAGTTTTTGGCCGTTTCACTTTATTTCAGGACGCATTAATGCTGCTCTGTAGGTCTATTGGGGACATTCATAAATATTCCTAGCAAATGTAATAAATGTTGGAGACATACTTGTTACATAAACGCACTAAATCGCACTTCAGCAGCATATATTTGAGGTTGCGTGCAAGAAGTTTTGTACACGAACAGAGAAATTGGCGCGCAAGCAAAGAGATTCTCATGCTCGTATTACATGAATTTGATCTCAATTTGTAATACTGCACTTGAAATAGCGCAGTAGGTAGTTGGCAGATCTGTGTGAAAAACCTGCCACCACAGCTAGAAAAATACCTAGAGGAAACACTGTATTGTTTATCTTTTTTTTGGAACAATCTTTATGGTTCAGCCTAGGTCTTGTGTTTTTTTGCTGTTCAAGTTTTGTCATACAGCAGGGTTGGGTTTTCAAGTTGGCTGTTATGTTAAGCTCTGGGTCATAGAAAAGCCTGTGGGTCATATAAAATATACCCAAAGCCCCAACCATAAACTCAACCATGCTTGTAAAAAGCATAATTGCAAAAATGTGTAGCCATTATGCACTATACATATCATCAGGACACGAGACCAAGGACCATCCATTGTGCGATATGTGTTTAATAAATGTTGTGTTTATTTTTAGTTCATTTTTAGTTCCCCTGTTTACACACGGAGACCTCTTAAGTCACCCAAAGCATAAAATAGCAACCACTGAGTAATAAACTTTTCCTCTGGAGACATTTTATTTTACTTTTCAACAACAGTGGATATAAAAGATACTAGCTGACACTTTGAACTGTGGAGAGTTTGCGAGTTTAGATGTAAAAACAGCATCTGACCTTGATGTTCCACTAAATCAGCATGATATACTTTTGGTCCCCGGAGAATGTCTATGAGTTCTGTCACATGAACTGGAAACGGCCTAGAGGTCAGATAGCTTCATGCCATTATGAAGATGTTTGGGTCGGTGAGGACGTGGAGGGCCACAAATGTCATGAGACACTTAAACAGTAAGTAGTTCCTGCGGTGAGCAAACCAGCATGGAGTGAAAGCAGGCTCCTCCGGTAGTCTGTTCACACAGGGTCTGCTGGGAACGAGTAGCCAGTGTTTCGGACGGCTTCCTCTTTGCATCTGTTGCCCTGTTCCCTTGTGGCTGTTTTGATAAGTGGAAATTTGCTGCAGAAATTGGAAGACCTGCCAGGCAGAGCGTTCGTGTTTGTGTTAGAACGTACGTGCGCGTGTGTGTGAGCATGTACTTGTCAATATTAAATTGGAAATTGAGGTAAACATTGGCTCACTGAGGCAACACAGGCAGCGGAAAATCACAGTTTTACTTTTAATGAGACAAATCAAAGCTACTGAATAAAATTACTGTGAGCTTTCTTCCAGTTTTTATTTGAAAAAGAGGAGTGCTTTACATGTGCTCCATAATGAAAAAAGGAGAATGTTTAGAGATGTGCCCCATCCAAGGATGTCTTGTGTTACTTAAAGAAAATGATCTGGTAGTATGTCTATGAAGGTGGCACTGTGGCATTGTATTGAACAATACTCAAATTTTGAAGAAATTGTATATTCATAAATGTAAGTGCCTTAAAACAAAACCACTGTTTTTGGTTTTCCAAAAGGAATTTTGATTATACTGTAAATCTTTAAAGTTGATAAAATCAGAATTAGGAAGAAGACTGTTTAGTTTATTAAAAATGTGTAATTAATAGAAGACCCGGTAGTGTAAATGTTTTTTTCTATTTTTCTTTTTCTTTTGGTTGTGTTTGTGTGTCTAATCTATGTTTGAATTGTTTGTATTATTATCTTATTGATTTGATTATTATTTGTGTTCTGTTCTGTAAATGTAGATGAAAGTGGTTAATCAAATTTTGCCTTACTGTATTTGTGTTATAGCACAATGAAGAAAAAAAAAGGCTAGCTACGAGCCTGCACTCATAAAATTTACATTATACATAACATTAATCATGTAAAAATCATAGACTGTAAAAGATATGGACGTAGTAAACTTGATGTCTCCCATAGGTTTCTCAAGAGCACAAATTAAGCTACAAGTGGGTGTGGCCATCTGTCGGCATTTTGTTTGCGCACCATTACACTGTCCGGGGGATACCAAACAAGGGCAAAGAGGCAGAACGTGAGCGGAGCTACAGACCTTTTTGGCTAAAATGAATTGAACTCTATTAGTTTTTTCGACTCGCTAAAATGCTCCGCCCACAACCATACTTCATTAGTTGAAAAATCCCCCTTACGAATGTAACATCATATCTGATTGGCTGTTACAGGGTCACCTCAGTGAGCACAGACAGTGTCCTTCACCTGTGTGTGTGTGTGTGTGTGTGTGTGTGTGTGTGTGTGTGTGTGTGTAGAGAAACAAATTACTTGACGCCGGATTTGACTAGGTAAGCTCTGTCAACAAGATTCAATATTATATGACACTATATAACAATATCTACTGTCACAGGAACATACTTAAATAACTTCACTTATTTCTAGAGTTCGGAAAAACGGTTTGTCACAGAATTGACAGTTTCACACATACAATAGCAGTCTGTGGGCAGTCATTTGTTTGTTCATATTTCACAGACTGACTGATGAGTTGAAATTACTTCCAATGCGAGCTGACAGTATTTCACAGAAACTATAGTTACGCCTTGTATTGAACCCTGAACATTCCTTTAAAACTTTCCCTTGACTGTAGGTAGAAAAGCTGATCCCACTCTGGCCGTATTTCAGCACTGATTTTATTAAGTTCTTTTATATGCTTTCATTTTGTCATAAGAGTGAGAAAAGACATGGCGCCTTGCACACACATACTCAGCCTAACGTCTCTAATCTAATCACTAGGAGAAAAGCTTATGTGAGTAGGCCGACCGTAAATCCACACCAGACAGTAGCCAGACCTGCATGTGTCTCCTTCGGTTTAATAATGCTACGGCTAAGATGAACAAATTTAACCATTCTACCCGAGGGGTTAGTCTCTTCTGTATTTATGTCTTAACGCTGAACAAACCGAATGAAAAAATTAAAGAAAGATGTAGAACTTCTGATCTGAGGCGGTCTGTTTGTAGTGCAATGTAAAAGTCATATTTGAAATGAGCTTATTTAGTCAAGGTTAATGAAATATAATGCCAAATACTATTTAATTAGGTGGTTTATGGGCTGACAGACATCTGCAATCAACATTTTTGTCAATGACTAGTGTTGGGGAAAGTTACTTTAGAAAGTAATGCATTACAATATTGAGTTACTCTTGAGTTGCATTACTTTTTTATGGAATGTAATGTGTTATGTTACTTTTGAGTTACTTTTTCATACCTGCCTGTGGCTTGAACTCTTTCAGAACTTGCAGGGCTTTTTTTTTTTTTAAATAGAGCTCTGTATTTAATGACACACTGTATAACCTACACCTTCATTTACCTTAAAAAAAAACTAATAAAAAAAGAATAACGTTACCTTCTGAGAACTTCCTAACACTATACATGCCATATATACAGATTAATGAAAGTTGAAAGCAATGTGTTTGCTACTTTAGTTTTTTTGTCATATACCTGTAGGCACAGGATATCAAAATGACGTCATATTGACACTACCCCAACGTCCCCCAACATTGTGGGGACGTTGGATTTTGTTTGGAAATGAAAATCCAATGTCCAACCTAAAATCAACCAAATATCAATGTCTAATCTAATGTTACACCTTGACGTTGTGTGGACGGTACCACTGACATCTATCAGATGTTGGATTTTGGTCACTTTCGAACACAACCTAAAATCAACCAAATATCAATGTAATTGTCCTTATTGGATAACATTGTCCTTAGATGCTGCTAGACATTGAATTTTGGTCACCTGACGTCATGACCTAAATCTAAGCTAATATCAACATCTTATGATGTTGTGTGCCTGCTGGGATTAGTTCAGTAAAATCACTGTCCATTCAGACAATCCACATTTCTTTCATGTGTTCAAAATAATAAAAATATTTCATCACAGAAATTTAAGGCTTTAATTTCTGTCTGTTCCTGCAATGAGCTCATTTTCTCACTGAGTGTGAGTCAACGTGATTAAACTAATTTTAATTCAGCAAACTATTTTTAAAGCTAGTTAATTAATCTAAAAAGTAACTCGAGTTACATTTTTAACAATTTTTTTTAAATATTATTACTTAATTTTTAAAGGTAATGCGTTTTTTTACTCATTACTTAGAAAAGTAATATTATTACGTAACTTTGAGTTACATCCCTACTGTAAAACCCAAAAAGTTATAGTAAGTCAAACCATTTGAGGAAACCGATTGCAACAAACCATTTAAGTTAAAAAACTAATCCTAATGAGTACTGTAAATGTAATGCATTTGAGTACACGAAGCAATTTGAGCACAGTAAAACCCAATCCATGAAGAGAACTCAAACCAACTGAGTACTGTAAAACCCAATAAGTTAAGGCAACTCAAACCATATGAGGAAACTGATTGCAACAAACCATTTGAGTTAAAAAACTAATCTATATGAGTACTGTGAACTTACTCCATTTAAGTTGAAGTAATGAAGTATTTAATTTACTCATTACCTTTAACACGGAGTTCAAAACTCTTTTCAAATGAGTAGAATTAACTTTCAGTCAGTTCTGAGTTAACTACACTCATTTCATTTGATAATGTTGACTGTGGGGTTTTACAGTGTAGTTAGTGGTTCATTCCACCGTGGCAACCCCTGATAAATAAGAGACTAAGCCGAATGAAAATGATTAGATGAATGAATATCTAAAAAAAAACTTTTATACTGTAAAAATGGTTTATTGGATATTAAATGTTTTGGAACCGTAGATTCCAATTAAGCAGCTTTATTTTTTAATGGTTCTTTTTGCAGCACTAAAAGTAAAAACAACAACTAGTAAACACACATGGAGAATTCTTTGCACTATAAAAACAATTTGAAATCGTCCAGTAAGTTTCAATCCAAATCATTTTCTTATTTGCCCTTTACAAGTTTTAAAGAACAAACCAGATAGACCATGACAAGCAAGTCTTCTTTGCACACTTGCTATGCAAATCATGCCCTGATCCATTATAAAACCATTTTTATTGAATATTTTCCATTTCATGCTTTTCTTAATGCCTTGATATATCTTGGTCCCTTTGTGATGTAGGTTAATTTATTGCAATGTTCCCAAACCTACCGATGAATCATAAAAAAAAAAAAAAACACGTCAAATTTATCCAGGTGAACAAGGTCTTAAATAACAAAATATAGCATTACATAAATTCAGAACATGACTCATTCAAAGGATTTTCATTTCAAAATAAAAATAGAAAAATAATTGGTCGGGGCGGTGGCGGCATCAATTTCCTTTCATTCTTTCATGCCCTCTCTCTAGGGCGCTTACTCATAATTGATGTGCAGGTAATTTGTAGGGTCCGTTGGGGTCCCTGGGGGAAAGATATGGCGAGGGAGAGAGAGAGATAAAAAGAGGACATGAAGAGGTGGTTTTAATCTAAAGAGGAAAAATCGCTCAGAAAGAGCTCCACTTAGAAAAATGTTGAATACTGGGTATAATTTAATATTGTTCTAAATAACAAGATATTATTATAAGCTTAAAAATGAAATATAAGCCAAATTATTGCTGTTGCTATATAACAAATACATATTACTGATCCACCATTGCAATCCCCCGTCATTTTTTTTTAACAATTTCTGTCATTTGGACATTAATGTGTTCATTGTAATGCTGCGTTCACACCAGACATGGATAAAGTGTTAAGCGTGAGTGATTTACATGTTAAGTCAATGCAAAGACCGAAATAGACACCCTGCGGTGCGATACACATGAAAGAGGCATCTCGATCGTTGAGTTGCTTCAGCGCGTTAACCAATCATGAGCTTGTTCTTGTAGGGGAGTGATTATATTGTAGCACCTGTTGTTGGTGCCTCCATCATCCAGATATAGTTTTTGGAGGAGTTGATAAACTTACAGTGCTGGGTGCACCTCTGAAAGGATCTAGTAGGGTTGGGTCGATAGACGATGCCATCGTCCACCGCCGATGGTTGATAGATATCGCAATGCTGAGTCAGCCCGCCCCTGTCACAGCAGCAACCCGCACATGAAAAATACACACGACCCTGTTTACACTAATAAGACTTCAAGAGTTCACACTTAGCTGGTGATTAATAATAAAGCGTATTTGGCATGCTGTCCTGGGAGAGAGCCCTGAGCTCAGAATATCCTTGAGCCCGGGGCTCCCTCCCATTTGAAGGGCGAGAGGAGAGTTTGAGCTTAGGTAGGTCTCGAGAACTCCCCTGCTTGTGAACTGCGGAGATAAATTTGACTAAGAGTTGCCTTTGAAGTAATCAATTTACTTATGTAATTGTACACCATGGTACAATAGTCATACTCGCGCTCTCAAAACAGCAACCCGTGCCCTGGAGGTTTTTAGAATTGCGTACAAAGACAGTATGTCCAGCTATAGGAGGGCTCTAAAATCTGCCAGAGCTGAGCACCTCCGCAAACTGATTGAAAATAATCATAACAATCCTAGATTTTTTATTTAGCACCATTGCTAAATTAACAAATAATCAGTCATCCTTGGAACAAATTGTCCCACCACATATTAGTAGTGATGACTTCATGAATTTTTTCAGTGATAAAATAGAAGACTTTAGACAGAAAATAGATGTTAAACTTTCTGCACCACCTTATACTCCAGATCCAGTAAACATTCCACTGAATCAAAATAACCTACAATGCTTCAAAATCATAGAACAGGAAGAGCTAGATAAAGTTATAAATAGTTCTAAACCAGCTACATGTATGTTAGATCCAATTCCAACAAAATTACTGAAAGAATTGCTACCTGATATAGGAGAACCTCTCCTTAACGTTATCAACTCTTCTTTAGCTTTAGGCCATGTTCCAAATCTTTACAAGCTAGCTGTTATTAAACCTATTATTAAGAAACCACAACTGGACCCCAGCAACCTAGCTAATTATAGGCCTATTTCAAATCTTCCGTTTATGTCTAAAATACTAGAAAAAGTTGTTTCTACCCAATTATGCTCCTTTCTGCAGATGAACAATATTTTTGAAGTGTTTCAGTCAGGTTTCAGGCCTCATCACAGCACAGAAACCGCATTAGTGAAAAAACCAACGATTTACTCTTAGCTGCTGACCAAGGGTGCGTCTCACTATTAGTTCTACTAGATCTTAGCGCCGCTTTTGACACCATTAATCACAATATTTTCATAGACCGCTTATATTCTACAGGTGTCCAAGAACAGGCTCTTCAATGGTTTAGGTCATACTTAGCTGATCGTTACCAGTTTGTGAATATTAATGGACAACTTTCACAAGTAAGACTGGTAAAGTACGGGGTCCCTCAAGGATCAGTTTTAGGCCCTTTGCTGTTTACAATATACATGCTTCCCCTGGGGGACATTATTAGAAAACATGGGATCAGTTTTCACTGCTATGCAGATGATACTCAATTATATATTTCAACTAAACCGGATGAGATGTCTAAACTGTCTAAGCTTACTGAGTGTATTAAAGATGTTAAAGACTGGATGACCAACAATTTTCTTCTCTTAAACTCAGACAAAACAGAATTATTACTTATTGGGCCTAAATCCTGCACACAGCAGTTCTCACAACTCGACCTGCAACTAGAGGGATACAAAGTTAGCATTAGCTTTACTATAAAAGATCTGGGTGTCATATTAGACAGCAATTTAACCTTTAAAAATCATATATCCCATGTCACAAAAACTGCCTTCTTTCATCTAAGAAATATTGCTAAATTGCGAAATATGCTATCCATCTCAGATGCAGAAAAGCTAGTTCATGCTTTCATGACTTCTAGGCTGGATTACTGTAATGCTCTGTTTGCTGGTTGCCCAGCATCCTCTATTAACAAACTTCAGCTAGTACAAAATGCAGCTGCCAGAGTTCTTACCAGGTCTAGAAAATATGATCATATCACCCCAATTTTATCCTCCTTACACTGGCTGCCTGTTAAGTTTCGTATTGAATTTAAAATATTGCTTCTTACCTATAAAGCCTTAAGCAGTCTAGCTCCTGTTTATCTAACCAACCTCTTGTCTCGCTACAATCCAACCCTCTCTTTAAGATCTCAAAACTCAGGGCTTCTTGTAGTACCTAGAATAGCAAAATCGAGTAAAGGAGGTCGAGCCTTCTCATTTATGGCCCCTAAACTCTGGAATAGCCTTCCTGATAATGTTCGAGGCTCAGACACACTCTCACTCTTCAAAACTAGATTAAAGACCTATCTTTTTAGCAAAGCATACACTCAGTGCATTACATAGCGGTATGATGCATGATGTGCCCCACACAGGATTTTGCTTCTTGTTTATATACACTATGAACAGCAGCTACCCTAATTATTCTCCTTATTCTGTATTTCCACCTGGGGGTACTCATCTCGAGACCCTTAGACTATGCAGTGCCACTGATGCGATCCAAGACCAGCGACGAGACGATCCCAAGGTTTCTGGACCAGGCCGTATCCTGAGCTGCAGCTGTGGTGGTCATGATGGAGAGCATGAGACTGATTCCTGTGATGCTCCAAGGACAGACGTGTCTTCGCTGAGGTCCAGCTACTGCGCCTAGACTGGAGCTCTGCACAAGACGTTTGGCCATAGGAGAAATGGTCGTGCCCAACTGAGCCTGGTTTCTCTCGAGGTTTTTTAAATTCTTCACTTTCGCCAATTGGTGAAGTTTTTTCCTCGCCGCTGTCGCCACTGGCTTGCATGATTCGGGATCTGTAGAGCTGCGCATCGATGGAATTGCTCTTCAGTGTTTGGACTCTCAGTAGTGATTATTAAACCACACTGAACTGAGCTAAACTGATCTGAACTTAAACACTGAAAACTGAACTGACACTGTTTCAATTCACTATAAACTTCCATGTCAAGCTGCTTTGACACAATCTACATTGTATAAGCGCTATACAAATAAAGATAAAGATGAATTATGGTGTATGTCTTTGGATGGTAGGAGGAAACCAGAAAACCCAGGGAAAGCCCACGCGAACACAGGGAAAACATGCAAACTCCGCACAGAAACGCCAACCGGCTCGGAGAGGGCCGAACCAGTGACGTTCTTGCTGTGAGGTAACAGTGCTAACCATTGGGCCGCCGTACCACCATATCAAAGAAAGGGAGGAGTAGGGGTGGAAGGGGGGATTCTTTAAGATGAAGATGACTGGAGTAAGAAGCTCTGGTAACTTACAGTGTGTCAGTATTCGTTTGATTTGCTGATGCGGTACCAGCTGTGTTCAATCATAAGCACGTGATCCTCTCGAAATTAGTTAATAAATAAACCACACTTAGTTTTAAAATGGCATTTTTGAACGAAAACAATTCACGTCCACACTGGCATTTCATTTAGCATTTCTGAAAGACACACACAAACACACACACACACGCAAACACTCTTGTCATGAGCTGCAGCATGCTTAAAATACAAAACCCCAGAGAGCAGTGCACGTCGGACAGTTTATCAAGGATGTATCGCTGAATCGAGTCTCACTATAGTTGTTAAACGTAATATTTAATTCATTTGTCTCTATGTAACGACTCTTCAGTCTTTTAAATCTATCAGGTAACCTGCTCATGATGCAAATCCGCTTCTCTTGTAAAGTGAATTTGACGTGTGAATGAAGCAAAAATAACACGGGAATGAAGCGAATAAACTCAAAATGTTCACGCGTCTTTTTACGTGCAAATAGTGTGTACGGAGTCTGGTGTGAACACAGCATTAATGTGACTGCGAAGTGCCACAGAGAAACGACTTAGTACATGTAAATCATATTATTTGTCATCTTTTAACTCTAAAATAAAAAATATTAATATAAAAAGCTGTTTGCATCACCCCAAATATGGGTAGATATGGACAAACCCAAATGCTGGGTTAAGTTTTAACACAGCTTGAAGTTGAACCTATGGTTGGGTTTGTCCATATTTTGCCCAAGGTAAAAACAAACAGCTATTTTTAGAGTGTACTAGCATCCATCTATAAGTTGCATCTCTACTAAGACATGATCAAGACAATTTGCTGCAGTTCAAACCAAGCATCAGAATGGGGAAGAGAGGTGATTTAAGTGACTTTGAACGTGGCATGGTTGTTGGCGCCAGACGGGTATTTCAGAAACTGCTAATCTTCTGGGATTTTCATGCACAACCATCTCTAGGGTTTAGAGAGAATGGTTAGAAAAAGAGAAAACATCCAATGGGTGCAAATTGTTGATGTCAGAGGTCAGAGGAGAATGGCCATGTCATAAATCGCCAATCATCTCAGACTGGTTACTTGAACATGACAATGAGTTCCCCTTCGGGAGGGGAACTTCAATGCTATGTGGAAACTTCCACTATGGGGATTTCACTCAGAAAGCCAATCATCTGAAAGAGTATGTAAACGGGCCAATGAAATGCCAATGAGTTGGCAGCTTCAGCTTGCGCACCTGATGCTCGTTGCAATCAATTTGCTATAAGAGCACAGCACGCGCAAAGCCAAGCATCATTTTCACTTCAGAGACTTCAACAGCCTTCTGAGAGAGTCGATGAGGGTTCCTCCAGCTGAGTTTCAGACAGAGAGTGAACGAGAGCGATCTCCCGGTCCAGAGTGTGTGACACGCAGTGGCAGACGGTCGAGCTGGGTTTCTCCCTTGCCTGGCGTCCTTTGGGTCCGGTCCTCCAGAGCGGTATGTATTGTTGCGAATTTCCTAAAAGAGCAACACGGTCGTGCAGCACGTCTTTTTCAAGACGTCGCTCCGACTGTGCGTTTCTGGATGCGGTGGTTTCCTGTCCTCGGATGATGGGCACGAGCACTGCGTTTCATGTCTGGGGGTCCAGCATGTTAATGCAGTACTCGCGGGCAGTGCATGCCATCACTCGGTGGCATGTCTGTTGCGCAGTTAAGATCGCGGTTCGCTCTTACAAAAGAGCCACCCACCCCAGTTGTCCCCCGCTCCGCGGCTGGGCACTCGGGCAGATCTGAGGGTTACAGTGAGAGTAAATCTGCCGCCCTCGGGCTTGTGGACCTCTCGCTCCTCCACGCGCTCCATCCAAGCTTCGAGTGAGAGAAGCGCTCCATCTTCGGATGGCCGCCCTCTCACTTGATGACACCGAGGCTCAGATGTCCACTGCTGCATCGGAGGCTGGGCTGTCATGCTCTGATAAAAGATTTTCGCCCCTCCGCTCCCTCCCCTCGGGAGCGAGCGCTGCGGCGGCCGATCTTGAAACAGGCATGATAACCGTGCTCTACCGGGCTGTTTCGGTCGTGGGTCTGGAGATGGTTTATCCCCCAGTCCCGCGGCCGGACCGACTAGATGGGTGTATGTGGAGGATTAAAAGGCAAGACCTTCCAGCCTCCCATCCCTTTCTTCCCGGAAGTGCACAGTGGGCTCACGCAGTTTTGAGGGCATCTTTCTCTGCCTGATCTGCGTGCGCCTCCGCCTCACCACCCTTGATGGTGGAGCAGCCAGGGAGTATGAGTCGATTCCCCAGATTGAGAGTGCCATCACGGGCCCGCGTGGTGCCTCCTTCTGCTGGAATCAGCCTCAACTCCCGTCCAAAGCGTGTTGGTCCTCTGCCTCCCGAGCCAGAGCCCACACAGCCGCGGACCACGCTGCTTCCACCCTGCATGCCAGGGTCCATGCGCGCGCGCTGGCCCAGCTGCACAAGGGTGGTTCCGACCCAGGCTTGTCACAAGCCCCGCACCGCACCCGACTGAGCTCCACGGACCTCAAGTCCGCTGCGTGTGCCCCGGGAAGGACGATGGCCACGTTAGTGGTCCAGGAGCGCCACCTCGGGCTAAACCTGGCAGAAATATGCGCGGAGTCGACAAAGTTCACTTTCTTGACTCCCCCATATACCAGTCTGGCCCGTTCGGCGACACCGTTGGTGGATTCACCCAGGAATTCACGGCGGTGCAGTCGGATACGATGGACCATCCATCGGCGGGGATGTAAGACCGCTCCCCCCCGCCGAACCATCCACATCCACTGCTTGTCGCTGAGAGCGCCCGTCTACGAGTGCTGCTCCGCCCCCGCCTGCGCCTCTGGCCAGCGGCAGCGCCGAGCACCTTACAGGCAACCAGCGCTCCCCGTCCCAGAGTGCCGTTAAGTCCGGTTAACGGACCGCGAAGCGCTCCTGAGACGGGCCATTTGGAGAAGAGGGAACCTGCTCTCTCCCCGGTGGGGGGTCGGGCTCCTCAGAGAGAGCATTTTTCCCTTCCCTGGATGTGATAGCCCGAATACTGCCAGTCTGGGACGCGATGAAAAGCCTTTCAGCTCGCAGGATCGGTGCACTTCGCCAGTGGCTCACGAGGTCTGGGAGGACGGTCTCCTTTCTCTCACACCTCCAGCCCTCCCCTCCGGAGTCTGGGTGTAAGGTGAGTGAATCTCTCGCCTCCAGCTCTTCCGCGGGACCCCAGCGCTCCCCGGATCAGCACTCCTACTCCGCGCTGCCCCACTGCTGGTACGTCAACGATCGTAGTGATGCAGTCATTAGCGAGAGCTCTGCCTGCCTGGTTAGCGCGGGCCAGCCCTTCGCGGTGGCTCATATGCACGATCAGACTCGGCTACGCGATTCAATTCGCGAACGGCCTCCCAAGTTCACGGGTGTGTTTCTCACCAGGGTCAGCCCTGTGCCCGCCCCTGTCTTGCGAGAGAAGATTGCTGTCCTCCTGGCGAAGGATGCAATCTAACCGATCCCTCCAGCCGAGATGGAGAGCGGGTTTACAGCCTGTACTTCATCGTACCAAAAAAGAGCAGTGGGCTATGGCCAATTCCAGATCTGCGCGTTTTGAACCGCTGTCTGCACAAGCTGCCGTTCAAAATGCTTATGCAGAAGCGCATCCTCTGGTGCGTTCGTCCTCGGGATTGGTCTGCAGCAATAGACCTGAAGGACGCGTACTTCATGTCTCCATACTCCACGCCACCGTCAGTTTCCGCGGTCTGCGTTAAGATCGAGCCTGGCAGTACAAGTCCTCCCCTTCGGGTTCTCTCTGTCTCCGCGGGTCTTCACCAAGCTCGCGGAGGGGGCCCTCGCGCCCCTTCGGCTCGCGGGCATCCGCATACTTAATTATCTCGGTGACTGACTAATTTTAGCCCTCTCTCGGGAGCAATTGATTATGCACAGAGACAAGGTGTTCCAGCACCTCCACCTATTGGGGTTTCAGGTCAACCGAGAAAAGAGCAAACTCGCCCCCGGGCAGAGGATCTCTTTTCTCGGGTTGGAGCTGGACTCGGTCACCATGACAGCGCGCCTCTCCTGAGAACGCGCTCCGCTAATGCTGAACTGTCTGAGAGACTTAGACAGTAAAATAGTTGTCCCACTGAAATCTTTCAGAGGCTCCTGGGGCATATGGCATCCGCAGCCGCTGTCACGCCGCTCGGATTGCTCCATATGAGACCACTTCAGCACTGGCTTAACGATCGAGTCCCCAGACGCGCATGGCACGCGAGCACACACCGGGTGACTGTCACTACGCTGTGTCGCCGCGCCCTCAGCCCCTGGAACGATCCCTCGTTCCTACAGGCCTGAGTGCCTCTAGGACAGGCGTCCAGAAATATTGTCGATTTGACAGATGCTTTCCAGCACGGGCTGGGGGGCCGTGTGTTGCGGGCATGCAGCACGGGCTTGTGGAAAGGAACCCAGTTGCATTGGCATATCAATCGCCTAGAGCTGTTGGCAGTGTTCCTCGCTCTCCGCCGTTTTATCGGTGCTGGAGCGACAACACGTGCTGGTCAGGACGGACAGTACGGTGGCGGTGGCGTATATCAACCGCATGGGGGTATCCGCTCTCGCCGCATGTCTCAGCTCGCCCGCCGTCTGCTCCCCCGGAGTCATACGCAGCGCAATCGCTGCATTCCATTTTTCCCCACCGAGCTCAACCGTGCAGCCATCTGCTCTCACGGCAGTTTCGCCTGGGAAAATGGGGACTCCACCCCCGATTGGCCAGCTGTTATGGGCTGCGCCTTTCTCTCTAACTCAGAGATTTGTGCGCTCTCGCTTGAGTTCCCCACTTGGCGAACCCTGTAAAGTCCACTGGCTTACAGCTGGCCTCGGGGCGTGCGTAATACGCATTTCTCCAGTGAGCCTACTCGCACAGATACTGTGTAAAGTCAGGGAGGTCGAGGAACAGCTCTCGTATTGCGCCTCTCTGGCTCAATCGGACCTGCTTTTTACTCTCCTCGTGATGGCCCCTCCCTGGCACATCCCCTGGAAACAGGGGACAGGCACCGTTTGGCACCCGCACCCAGATCTATGCCTCACGTGCGGTTCATAGATGGAGTGCGGAGGACTTAGGTGACCTACCGATTAGGTGGTTAACACTGTCACTCAGGCTGCGCACCCTCTACGAGGCATGCCCACGCCCTGAAGTGGAGTCTATTCGCTGTGTGGTTAACTTTTTCCCCGAGAAGGAAACCCCGAACATGCCAGATCAGAGTGATGCTATCCTCCTTCAGTTGACTGGAGCTAAGGCTGTCTCCTCCACTCTGAGGGCTTGGCGTTACGATCATCCCCGCTCTAAGAATGCGGTGATGGCGGCGCGCTGGGAAGTATCGTCTCATCATCCAGTTCCCAGAGGCGCGAGACATGAATATTAATTATTCCTGTTTCCCTCTCATACCCACTTGGAGATCTCTTTTAGGAGAGGTCTGCTCGATCACTCGACTCAGTATCTTAAGATTTCTGTCCAGGTAGACAGCTCTGCTGGTCGCGTTCGCATCGGCCAAATGGGTGGGTAACTGGGGGCATTTTCGGTCAGCGAAATGTGCCAGCGTGTTGGGCCGGCCCACTCTCACGTTTACCTGAGACCCCCGCCCACCTAGGTGCTCTAGGTTCCTACAGCATTCTTTCAGCTATGTAGTGAACCTGCAAGCGCTGCCAACGGAGGAGGCAGACCCAGCCCCTTTATTTGCTGCGTCCTTCGCGCTTTGCGTATTATACGGACCATACTCAGCTCTTTTATCTGTTACAGTGATCGGCAGAAGGGAAGTGTCGTATCCAAAACAGAGGTTGGAACATATCCACTGAACCGTGAATGCCATCTCCCTCGCTTATCTGAGCCAGGGCGAGCCGTGTCCCCCAGGAATGAGAGCGCGCTCCTCGAAGCACGCATCCTTGGGCGTTAGCACGCGGCGCCTCTCTAACAGACACTGTAGAGCTGCGGGCTGGGCGACACCTTGCGAGATTTATTAATCTTGAGGGGAGCCGATTTCCTCGCGGTAAATGAGAAATTCGGTTAGGTGTTGTAAAACGCTTGCTGCGCCATTCTCTCTAACACGGAGATACGTGCGCTTTTTCGCTCTGTCAGTAAAGTTCCCCGCTGGCGAACCCTGCAGATACTCCTCCGAGGCCCCCAGCATCTGACTCAGCGGAGAAGTCAGGCGCTGGCCCGTTACGTTTTTGGTCTGCCCGCTGGTCAGCCCGCGTTCTGGGTATAGGTGCCCGCTATGTGCGATCCCCACAAGGCGATCCCATATGCTTATACTGCCACGGTGCAGTCCCCCCTCACAGGCGGACCCGTGTCTTCCCTTACCGCTAACCATCTTATATTCATATGCGTACTCCCCCTTCTTAGGGCTAGTCCATATGCTCTCTCGCCACTAGTCTCCCCACTTGGGTAGCAGGTGGCCTCCGCAGCGTCCTCCCTATCGGGACTGCACGCTCCCCAACGTACTGTCGTATTAAATTCCTAGAAAGTGTTCTAGACGCATCTGCGGCTCCCGAAAAATATATCTAAATCCGTAAATCTTCTGTTGAAGTGGGATAAGTAAGGGCCAGGGAACACGTTGGAAGACCGCGCCTCTGGTGACGCAGGTGCGCTCACGCTCTCTTTTGCCTGGCAAACCTCTCATCGGGGGCGAAGGTAAGGTTCAATCATTATGGCGTTTTCCAAACATTTCTCCATAGTGGAAGTTTCCACATAGCATTGAAGTTCCCCTCCCGAAGGGGAACGCTCCGGTTACTAAGGTAACCCTCGTTCCCCGAGGGGGGGAACGGAAATGCTATGTTCCTTCGCCATAATGATTGCCCCTTAGCTGTTGAGGTGAAAGTCTCTTCCGCTAAAAATGATGCTTGGCTTTGCGCGTGCTGTGCTCTTATAGCAAATTGATTGCAACGAGCATCAGGTGCGCAAGCTGAAGCTGCCAACTCATTGGCATTTCATTGGCCCGTTTACATACTCTTTCAGATGATTGGCTTTCTGAGTGAAATCCCCATAGTGGAAGTTTCCACATAGCATTTCCGTTCCCCCCCTCGGGGAACGAGGGTTACCTTAGTAACCGGAGCGTTCACTGTACTCAAATGCCCCCCATAGTCACCAGAACTCAATCCAATAGACCACCTTTGGGATGTGTTGGAACGGGAGATTCGCATCAAGGATGTGGAGCTGACAAATCTGCAGCAACTGTGTGATGCTATCATGTCAGTATGGACCAAAATCTCTCAGGAATATGTCCAGTACCATGTTGAATCTATGCCATGAAGGATTAAGGCAGTACTGAAGGCGAAAAGGGATCCAACTCAGTACTGGCAAGGTGTACCTAATAAAGTGGCCAGTGAGTGCAGTATTGTTACATCTATTTAAACACATTTTTTTAAATTACAATAGTTGAAATAAAACATGCAAGCAATATTTTTTACAGTATTTTGAAATACATGTTGCATTTATGACATTTTTTATATGTAAAATTTAAACAGGAATTGTATGTTATATGTAATTTGCATATATTTCATGTATTAAATTGCACTAATCTAATTCATTTATATAGGAACAAAATAGTAAAGTAGCGTAATAAAAAAAAACAGTCGGTTTGACCACATTAGAGGGAAAAACAGAAAACTATGTTACTGTATCAGAATGTTATGGAATAGTGATTCATATACACAGATAGTCTCACTGGGAGACACAATGTGTATTGCATTAGCAAAGTACAAGGTGTCCAGTACTATTGCAGCATTCAATCATACGGGTTTACTCAGCGCTGACATTCACTTCCTCTTTATGTTTCCCATATCAGTCAATGCAAGACACTAACTCACCCTGACGTTCACACTGTCTGAAAGCCAGACCTCAACCTTGCCCTGGCCTGTAATCACCAAAACACACACACTCTCACTCTCACTCTCTCACACACACACTCTCACACACACACACACACACACACACACACACACACACACACACACACACACACACACACACACACACACACACACACACACACACACACACACACACTCACAGAGTAATTGACTTGGGGGCGTATAGAGATAGGCCAGTCATCAGCAGAGATGGGTCCGCAAATATGCCGTAACCCTAAGGTCAGAAATGCTCCATTTTAGAAATTAATTTTCCCACCAGCAATTAATTTGTTTCTTTTCAGATTTTTTTTTCAAAGCCTGAAATGATTCAGCACAGAAATTATGCATTTGCCACCACCAATCAGTTACAGAGAGTGTTGAAGGGCTGTAGTTGACTTTAAGCTAAATGAAGGTTTGATTATGCTCAATAGACAAGCCCGTCAGGCTTTATTTTCAGGCTCGCATCATGTCTGATTATGATTGCGCTTTATATGAATGACTAGTTGCTAAAAGTTGAGACTTTTAAGGGGCTAATCATAACATGAAAGGAAGAAAGGCAGTCTGCTTTTAAATCTAATTCAGTTTCATTCTGACTGACAAAAAAAAAGTTATCTCTTTAGCGGGAGAGCTCATCAGTCAAACAAGCAAATTTGCATGACAAAATGATGACGGTGAATAAACAGGGTCATTTTAGTGGCATTTTGATACTTCAGTTTCATTATTTGTTGTAAGTTCATAAGAGTTAACTTTTTATTCAATTCAATTCATCTTTATTTCTATAGCACTTTTACAATGTAGATTGTGTCAAAGCAGCTGAACATAGAAGATTCTAGTAAACTGAAACAGTGTCAGTTCAGTTTTCAGAGTTGAAGTTCAGTTTAGTTCAGTTCAGTGTGGTTTTATTTTCACTGCTGAAAGTCCAAACACTGAAGAGCAAATCCATTAATGCGCAGCTCCACAAGTCCCAAATCAAGTAAGCCAGTGACGACAGCAGCGAGGAACAAACTTCACCAATTGACACAAGTGAAGGAAAAAACCTTGAGAGAAACCAGGCTCAGTTGGGCACGACCATTTCTTCTCTGGCCAAACTTCCTGTGCTGAGCTGCAGTCTAGGTGGTGGAGGCTGGAAAACACTGGCAAAGAACCATGTATGTTAACTTGTCCGACATTGAATTTAATATAAATAATTTTTTTTAAGTCATAAAAGTTCATATGGGCAGTGGTGGTGCAATGGGTAACTCTGTCGCCTTACAGCAAGAAGGTTGCTGGTTTGAGCCTCGGCTGGGTCAGTTGGCATTTCTGTGTGGAGTTTGCATGTTCTCCCAGTGTTCGTGTGGGTTTCCTCCTGGTGCTCCGCTTTTCCCCACAAGTCCAAAGACATGCGGTACAGGTGAATTGGGTAAGCTAAAATTGTCCGTAATGTATGTGTGTGAATGAGTGTGTATGGGTGTTTCCCAGTGATGGATTGCACCGGGAAGGGCATCCGCTGTGTAAAACATGTGCTGGATAAGTTGGCGGTTCATTCCGCTGTGGCGACCCCAGATTAATAAAGGGACTAAGCCGAAAAGAAAATGATTGAGTGAAAAGTTAATGTCTTGTAATAACCCTTAGTAACACTCTAGAGTTTCCCAATGAGTATTTTAATTAGTGCCCTAATTATAAGAGCTTATTGGGTTAAAACACTCTATATTGAAGGGTTTAAAAAATCCATGGTAAATGAGTTAACGAAGCAAATAAGTTACAAATACTCATTAATTCACCTCTTTTTTTTGCTGTAATATCAATCAGGCAGTGAGTTCTTGGCCTGCGTCATGTTCGTCATTATTCAACTGTGCAAAATGCAGGCAGGGCTGCTGCTGACCCTTAGTAAATTTTTACTGTGGTGCCCCCACAGAGGAACACAAAAACACAAATACACACACACACACACACACACACACACACACACACACACACACACACACACACACTTCACT
>CAIGQZ010033257.1:2367185-2382632 GCA_903798205.1 Danio tinwini
ATATATATATATACACACACATTTGCCACGCATTATGGATTCAGTGTGGCCCTCTTCATTTTTGAGTTGAGTACCTGTTTATTTGCCATGTATGTGACGAGGGCTTTCACAATGAGCGTGTGATTCTACATTAGGTGTTTTAAATAGTGAAGAGCGTTTTTTTTTTTGCCTCCTCTGTAGCCCACTCAGATTTTAGATGCACTGTTGGATGCATTAGTACCTTTATGCTTTCGGAACCCCCCAACCACCCGTTCCTGCCAAACAAGAGCCATTTTGTCAATTACGTTCTTCCAGAGTCACTTTAGCTAAATCCACACTTCACAGCTAATTAAGAAGAGCACTGCGCTATCGTGTGCCCCGTGCGTGGTAAGAGAGTCACATTTTGCATGCCAATGTGTATCGCAAAATCCTTCCTCTTGTTTTCCAGTGAAAACATCTAAATATTCATTAAACCAGAAGGATTTACTTAAAAGGATAGCTGCAAACATCATCCAAAAATGAAAGTTACTCACCCTCAAGTGGTTCCAATCCTTTATGAGTTTCAAAATGAGATATTTCTGAAGAATGTTGGAAACTTGGAGCCTTTGACTTCCATACTATTTTTTTCCCTACTACAGATGTCAATGGCACCTGTCAATGTTGTGATGTAAAAACACAGGATAGCCCTTCCCCCACTCCTTCATCCCCCACCAAAACAACAACAACAACAACAACAACAACAACAAACAACAACAACAACAACCTCAAACGTACCCAGAAGAACTCTCAAAATGAACCCAAAGTCTTTAATCTGTTCATTCGGAGCAGCTTATTTGTATATAAGCCTAGTTGAAACCGTTACAAATATAGGAAGGAAATTAGCTTCAATTAATAGAGTGGATAACAAACATTAGAAAATTAAAAATAAAATAAAAAGTTTAGCATATTAAAATCAAAGGCCTATACAGGAATTAAATTAAGTCATAAGATCTTGTTCAGTTTTTACTCACTGTTAAAGTTACTATACACTGAAAAAAATGATGTCTGCAAAACTGTTGCAAACTATTTATTTATGTTGAATTTAAACCAACAAATTACATTTAATAAAATTCTACTTAATTTGTTTGTTTAAATTCAGCCCAAATAAATTGTTTACAGCCACTTCATGTAAAAAATGTAGTAAATTCAAGGAATCATCTCTGAATGATTTTTTTCAGAGTAGTTGTTATTATTAGGCATTCGGTTACTTTCGTAATAGGGTTGGGCGATGTCGACCAATTTGGCATTGTACAATGTCTAATGTGAAACATTGCGATAGATGTTGGTATTGTCGTCATAGGCAGTGGTGAATTAATTATTTATGAATAATTATTAAATTTTTAACAAATTAATTGTTTGTAGCCTACTGTTTCAACTACCTGACCTTGATCTTTGTTTTACCCATAACCAAATAATAAATAAATAAAGAAAAGTTACACACATATTACCACCTGTCAATCATTTTTTCCACGGGACTCCGGCTTGAACAGACGGAGTGATCTGTGTCGTTATAATGGCGTTGACAAACTTGGTTGGTAAAAAGGTGCACAACCAACAGGAACCAACCAACAGTGTCTGAGGTACAAGCCTGAAAGCGAAAGTGTGACATGTCACCTGATAGATTCAAAAGACCAAAGAGTCGTTAGATAGAGACAAGATGAATTAAATATCATGTTTAACAACTATAGTGAGACACAATTCAGCGGTACATCCTTGATAAACCGTCCGACTTGCACTGCTCTCTGGCGTTTTGTGCTCAAAGCACAAAACTGAGTGCGTGTGTGTGGTCACGTGATTTGCATTTTTAGCAGTTTAGGGTGGACGGAGAAACGCTAGATAAAAAGCTAGTGTGGACGTTGATAATTTTTGTTCTAAAATGCCATTTTAAAACTACGTGTAAACAGGGCCTAAGTGTGTTTCAAGTGTGAAGCATTTCACTGCGTTGGAAAGTTCAAGCTTGGTGAACTCTGATCTGCGAAATCGCATCACATGACTGCGTGAGACCAACCAAAGATTAAAACATGACCTCTCTGGACAGAAATTTTAAATATGGACCAATCGCTTGCTTTTTTAAATGTCTAATCATCTTGTTTAATCCCGCCATTTTCGCAGTGCTGTGCTACAGAATTTTGCAAGCTTAAACTCTAGTGTGACCACAGCTTTAATTGTTTGTTTTGAAATGGGTAAATCGGAATTAGTCTAATAATAAACCTGAAACACACGTGGTTGTTGTCATGCGGTGAATTCGGCCAGTCGTGTAATATCGGTGTCGTCATCGCAGCTTCAGCAGTCGCTCTTTAGATGCTGCACCGGCTGAATCAGTTGTCTGATCTCAGAGTGCTGTTGCGGTACTTTGATGCCACATGTAACAGTCACATGGCGTCTGTGCAGCATCAATCCGGAAAAAAATTCTGAATTTTCCTTATAATGAATAATTCTGTTGTTTGAAATTATTTAATTGGCATTGCAGTATTATAAGCTTTAACACAGAACTTATAAATGACACCTTATACATACTTTCCAACAGCTTCCAAGTTTTTACTGAATATAATTGTAAACAAAAAATATTGTATTTAATGAATACAACATACAGTAAATATTTTATCCAGTAAATATTATAAAATAAAAAACAAGTCTGATATATCCAGATGCATAAGAATGATGAAGCTACTAGCTAACATTGTTTATATATTTTACTATACTACGCCTGTCTTACCTGCCCCTAACTGTCTCCATCAATGCTCTTATCAAATGTCCAATCTGCATCATTCTCATGGTCACTAAAACCCATCTTATTCTCACTTTTATCTGCAGGAAGGGCCAGTTTCTTGTTTCACTTACCATAGAACATGCTGGTGGTCCCTAACTGTAAAATACACTGTCTCTGTATTTGTATCAAAAGTATTGCCATTATAATTAGATTTTATCCATAACTCAAATGCCATTACCATATGGTTATTCAACATTATACTACTTGCATTCATGTTGTTATTGTTACAACTTCAAAGTTCACAGCTGACCTTGCTAGGTAGCTAAGCTATTGCAATATTGCACATTCCACTATTGGACAGTGTTGCCATTTGGCAACACATACATTTGATCAATTTACAAAAAACAAATTTGATAAACTTTTTTGAGTTGTGAATATGTCATCATAACTAACAGGAGATGATGTTTCAGATTTTTTTGTGGATCAGACATAATTTGCTCCTTTGTTTTTATTGACGTTTACATTTGCATTTAGCAACTACTCACAATAAACTCCAGTCTGTCAGAAATCGCACCACAGAAAAACATTGCATGTCATGTGACCAAAAACCAAAGCACATTATTAGATAAGCTAAGGTCTTCTCTTTCCAACAACAACAAAAAAATTGAACGTTGGTTTTAAAGGGCACCTATTTTACCCCTTTTTTTAAGATGTCATATTAATATTATGGTTCTTCTGAGTGTGCCAGTTTAGGTTCAGTTCAAAACACAATTCAGATTTTTTTATTATGATGAGTTAAAAAGTGTCATTTTGGGGGCGTGTACACAGTTCGCTGTTTTAGGGGCATGTTGCATCACATGAAAATTAGTTTAGACTTCCCGCCCAACTTAACAAGGGGGCGGAGCCAAGAGCTCCCTTCTTTGGTATGGCAACAGATAGGCAGACAGAGAGAGGCAACATGAGTAAGAAGACCAGCATTCAGCTGTACATGTACGACTCAGACACAGACTAAGCAGAGAGTACAAAATCATTTGTGTCTTTGGATAGTTTTACAGCCAACTGTGTGCTAGTTTAAAGCTCAGAGCTTGTAGCCTACACCGAGACTAATGGCCAAGTACACTGAATTAACTTTGACTGAAGGGCATCACACACCGGATGCACCGCGACATGGCGCGCACATAACAGTTGAAAGTATCACACACTTGCGGCGCCGGTGTGTGTCCCCTGATAGAAACTTATATTTAAAATTCAGAAATGCATGCCGCTGCGTGGTGCGATGCTGATTGTCGACGAGCAGCGCTTCTGGAGTACGACCTGCTTGAGGCTATAACTAAAGGGCATGCGCCGCTCAGAGACACGACACGACACACCAGACGTGCACATTTGCATGTTATTTAAAATGAAACTATTCAGATAACGCTCTGTGGCGCGGCAGAAATATGAACAGTGTCCTGAGCAGGGCCAGCGCGTCCATAGAGGCGATCTAGGTGGCAGAACAGTGAGCGAACCCCCTGGTCCTCACTTTCATCCGCGACACCCTCCCGGTCCTCACTTTCATCCATGACAACGCGAAATGTATGGCGCTGCACGTCGTTAGTTATTTATTTCCAATGGAGGGACGTGCACATGAGGCAACGCGCTCGCACTTTCCAGCTGCACCTTAGTTAAGATGACAGGGAGCTTCTGTGACCCCCGGAAATGCAAGCTGCTGAAGTTTAAGGAAGGCGCAATGAAAAGTACAAATGTACTGTATGCAAACCCACCAAAACTCACAAACACTGGTGGCGAGGAGAGCGATAACGTGGTGAATGTTGAGCCCAATGGGCCTTACATCTAAAAATAGAGCAAGGGTGTTTCTTTGGTGACATCGCTTTGACTCATACGCTGAAAATGGCGGACGTGAAGCAACATACTGAGGATATGGTAATGTGCACCTGTCAATCAATATTGGTGGGCGGGGGGACCGCACACCTACGTCAAGTTGCGGTCGATCTCAAAACCGCTCCAATTGGTCCACCGTTTTTATGTTGTTAAATTGAAAAAAAAGGACTGAGTGTGTTTATATCACCTCAATATGACGGTCTATACACTATACCTACACATATGCATACACATTTTTCACCATAGGTGCCCTCTAAAAAAACAGTGGCAGGAAAATGAACATAAATGCCATATTGCCATATGGCAACACCATGCGGTAGAGGGTTGAAAACCAGCCTGATACCATGTGGAGAGATTTATGTACTGGCATTGATGAAATAAAACCCAACGAAATGAATCCTGTTTCAAGTGTTTTGACTGATAGTCTATTGTGAGACTCCCCCTGCGAGTCAGCATTACCTTCCTAATTCCTTACAATGGTAAAATATGAGAGAATTCTAGCAAAAACAAGGGGGTTGACTGGTATGGTCAATGACTACTGGTTTTCAATATTATTTAAAATATTTTTGTCTGTTTCTGTGCAGAAAAATACACAACTATAAAACCCAACAGTCAACTTTATCAAATGAAATGACATTAGGTAACTCAAAATTGACAGAGAGTTTCATTAAATACCTCATTACTTCACTTTAAATTGAGTAAGTTCACAGTACTCATATCAATTAGTTTAACTCAAATGGTGTGTAGCAATCAGTTTCCATAAACGGTTTGAGTTGCCTTAACTCATTGAGTTTTAAAGTACTCAGTTGGTTTGAGTTTTCTTCATTTATTGGGTTTTACTGTGCTCAAATTGCTTTGTTTACTCAAATGGATTAAGTTCACAGTACTCATTAGGATTAGTTTTTGAACTTAAATGTTTTTTTGCAATCGGTTTCCTTAAATGGTTTGAGTTACCTTAACTTTTTGGGTTTAACAGTGTTAACTCATAAAGGTTTGAAAAAGAAATTAAACAGATTTTCATATTTGGGTGAACTATTCCTTTTAAAAATAGTTTAATTGTGTGGTATCAAATGTGCCAAAATGAACACAAACTAATGCTATTTTGTAAAAACATTGGAAGTAATTTGTAAACAGATCTGGAATCTTCAGAAAAGTTTCATTAATCATTTTTATGTTGAAAGCAACTTCATCTGTTTGCCTGACTGACAAAATCTTCCCAATTACATGTGTTGATAACCACCGTGCAGCTCTATAGACCACTTTACTCACACTTGAGTCAAGGTTTAGTCATCTACATGGTGTCATTAGGTGGTGATTGTGACGCAGACGCTCCCCGGATGTCCTATTGGCTGATAGTTTTCATCTGCTGGTCTCTTTAGCTTGTTAGCGCTGACGCATTCGAGAGTATCTGGAGCTGCACAGCCCTCCGCCCTCCAGAATCATTTCCTTTTGTCTTTATCTTCTGACAGCGCTCGTACATTGTGCGGCTAATCGCATGAGCTAATATCAAACTGCTATGCACAGCTTCCCGAAACAATATTAGTTAATCAGTCCTTTATCGCCCACAGCACTGTAGTTGCAGCTATTGCACTCTGAACAGTCTCATTCAGACGAAGACAAAGGGGTGGAGAAATATTGCAAAATATGCAGAATTTTATTAAAATTGACACTTTTGTTTGTGATTTTTATAAGCTCTAACTTGGATGCCACAAGTTTGTTGAAAAGCATGTTATTCAGCATAATTTGATATTTGATTGATTTTTAAATAACATTAGACCTGTCACATTTAATATATTGACTTATCGCACAACACATGGATATGACCTTAATCATTTTTGGTGAGGCAATACATATCGCCCATACATAAACAATTTTAGCAACCTTTTTCTGATTGCGCAACATCTCTATCTCAATTGGAGGTGTCAGTGTCAGGATATGTCATAGTATTTACTATAATTACTACAATGTAGAATATTTTCATGTGGGTGCCTGACAACTGAAAATAGATCTGGTAGCAGATATCGCAGTCTCTGTTACTTTTTACCTTGCACTTTTTTTGTTAACATTTATTATTATTTATTTAGGATATGTGTTTTCACATTCTGGTTCCAATGCCTAATTATTAAACCGTTAAAATGACTAATTTAATTAAATATTCTTAGGAATGAAATATGTGCTCTTTGGTAGAATGTACGTGCATTGTGGTGATATTATATTGTAATTCTGGCATTATATAATGAGTGGCATAAAAATGTCCTAAAATGACAATAATATTGTTTTTCACAATATAGGTCTGGCCCAATTTAAACGATATTATATCGAATCGCAATAAACTTTGTCAATAACCCTGATAATCTCTGGACTATTTTACTCCTATATTGATCTAGGAGCCAATCACACAGCAGAAATGTGCAACAATGGGAATCTGAAAGTGTGTTGATATTAGAGATGTACCCAATTTTTGGCCACCAAAAATGTATCATCCGAAAATATGCTATGCCATTTAATGGACCCTCAAATTTTTTTGGCTTCAGTCTAAGGCAAAAAAATAATAATATCACAATATCATGTTTCATATCATTCTATGTTGATAATTATTGAATATATTTGAACAATACAATTAGGATTTATTTATTTATTTTAATTTATCAACATTACTAAGGCAAACAGTTTTAACAGTCAAAAACAAAAAAATATTTAAACTAAATATCTCATGTCTTTCATTATAAAATAAACAAGTGTTAAAGAGACTCCTAAACTTGATAGATAAAATGTTACAACGTGTGTGCAGTGGTAAAGCGTAAATACGGAACAATCAAAGCAAACTTTAAGGTAGATCAACATCTGTAAGATGTGAATAATAATGATACAGTAAACTTCAAACTCTGTAAACAAAACAAATTATGATAATCAAATCTGAGCTTTCAAGTAAAGGAACCAACTATCATTGTTCAAGTACATACTGCAACATTACAAATTGTGAAGTTGAATGAATATATTACCCCCTATGACAAAATCTTTGCGATGGGGAGCTAGTGGCTGCACAAGAAAAGAAACCCAAAAGCTACTCTGGGGACATCCTTTATTTATAATCTCCTCACTGCAGCCACTGCCACTGAACTCATTTTCACATGTGTTGTTATTCTGACCTGAAGGGGAGAGTGCATGGTTTCCTTCGTTTTTTATGGCGTATCGTATTTAGCCGACCAAGCATTTTCTCAGAGGATAACAAACGAACAAACCCATGCTGCAGCTCCGATACCAGTTTATGAAGAAAAGTAAAAAGCACTGCAGTTTGGATGCACTGTGTTTGTCTGAGGTAATTAGTCTGCCGTTATTACTGAAATGTGTATATTCCATTCCAAGTGTCAAGCAGATGCATGTATAATTATAAATGTTTCCCATCCATTACGCATTTTTAAACATGCCAATATTCAGTAATTTTATATATTGTGATTTAATAAACATGCACAATATTGATAAACTTTTAGACTGCCTTTGTAAGAATATTCAGTTTGTATTTGCAGTATTTTTCATCTATGCAGCAAATGCTTGAAATGTTTTTCAGACATTAACTTTTTTTTCACGTTAATCTTGCCTGCTATCAGCTTACAATATTATAAAATTGAAAATATTATATAAAATAGAAAATTTACTGCACTATTGATTTTTTTTTTACTTTTTCAAAGGAATTTGTAAATAACAGTTAACTTGCGTAATAAAAAAAAATCTGCATTTTTAAGCATATGCCGATATTCATTAATTTAATATCTCGTGATAATGAACATGCACAATACTAATATCATGGGCTTTTGAAATACAGTGAATAATTATTATTCATTAATTCATTTTCCTTCGGCTTAGTCCCTTATTTATCAGGGGTTACCACAGTGAAATGAACTGCCAACTATTCCAGCATATGTTTTACACAGCAGATGCCCTTCCAGCCACAACCCAGTACTGGGAAGCACCTGGGAAGCATCTTTTTGCTGTGAGGTGACAGTGCTAACCACTAAGCCACCATGCTTCCTATTAATTTATTATTTGAACTTTTAGATGGCTTTATAAGTATATTCAGATTGTATTTGCAGTGTTTTTTTTTTTTATCCAAGAACCAAATAAAGACACATAATTGACATGTTACATCTTGCAGAACTAGTGAACTTTGTGGGAATATATATATATATATATATATATATATATATATAATTTATTTATTTATTTATTTTTTAAACCTTTTATTGGACAGGATAGTGGAGAATGGAGACTTTAAACACACTGTAAAACCCAACAGTCATCAACATTATGAAATGAAATGAGTGTAGTTAACTCAAACTTTACTGAAAGTTAATTCTACTCAATTGAAAAGAGTTTTAAACTGAAGGTAATGAGTTAATTTAATACCTCATGACTTCAATAGCTTAAACTTAAATTGAGTAAGTTCACAGTACTCATATAGATTCGTTTTTTTTACTCAAATGGTTTATTGCAATCAGTTTCCTCAAATGGTTTGAGTTTCCTTAACTTGTTGTGTTTTACAGTACTCAATTGATTTGAGTTCTCTTCATTTATTGGGTTTTACTGTGCTCAAATTGCTTCATTTACTCAAATGGATTAAGTTCACAGTACTCATTAGAATTAGTTTTTGAACTTAAACGGTTTGTTGCAATCGGTTTCCTCAAACAGTTTGAGTTACCTTAACTTTTTGTGTTTTACAGTGAAGGAAAGTATAGGGACCAGAGAGGGAGGAAGAATCGACAAAGGACCTAGAGCTGAGGCTCTAACTCGGATCACCTTGAGCACCTTAGTGCTATGTGACGCCACACATTACCACTAGGCTATTGATGCTGACTGTTTTAAAACACTGTTTTTATAAACTGTAAACAAACAAAGTATTGGCACTTATCGTAAGAATTCATTTATTCTGACCTATTTATACAGTATTTTTTAATATTCTACTTAATGGTCTTATTCTCTTCCTATATTCCTAAAAAAATGGCTTGTTTCTGTTCAAATGCACTTTGTTGTTTTGGTGTACCCAGCTCTAGGTGGCTTCAGGAATGGACATTGTTCATGTATTGCTGAATGGTGAACAGGTCTCCTGACCTCCTTCAGTTTCTTTGTACTTTTTCCCGCCTGCCGGCCATTAAACTGTCTGCTGTTTCTCCATGCAGGTTTATCTCTCTAATGCAGCATGCTGGACAGGCACGGCCTCGTTTCATGATCAAATATTAATTTATTTACAGCAATTATTTATTTAGAGACACTGAAACATGTCGGTCCCACTCTCCGCATTGAAAAGGCTGCACTAAGAGCATTGTGTAAGTTAAACTGTGGTTAAACATGGGACTGAATTAAACATATTAGCTCCAGGCCTGCACGGATAAACAGTGGTTTAAATAATTCAAGAGTTATGAGAGCAACAAGCTTATAGCTACACCTTTGATCGGTTTGTTTTATTATTATTTAAATTCTTTTTATTATTGTGTGTCATAAAAGTATGTACTCACAAATCCTATTTGAAAAGGTTTGCAACAATATATTATTAACTTTTTATAGGCCAAAATATATATGAAAATTGTATTTGAATTTCGATGAGGACATTATTAGAGGACAGAAAGGTCAATAAACAAATAATAATAATAATAATAACATAATAAGGAAACATATTTAATGTTTAATTATTTATAAGCTCATACTTTTTCAAAAGAAGCAAGGCACCAGTTTATTTAATAAAACATTTCATAAATTTTTAATTATTAAGCGCAGTGCAGTATAAACATAACTGGTATGAAAATCATACAAATAATTTAAATATGATGGCCGATTTATTTATTTATGTACATTTCAAATTTATTTTGTGGTGTCACAGTGGCACAGTGGGTAGCACAATCGCCTCACAGCAAGAAGGTCACTGGTTTGAGCCTTGGCTTGGACAGTTGGCATTTCTGTGTGGAGTTTGCATGTTCACTCTGTGTTCGTGTGGGTTTTAGAATGCTCCCGTTTCACTGTCCAAACACATGTGCTATAAGCAGGGTTCATATCGTCATGGAAAACCTGAAAAGTCATGGAATTTTGACATGGCATTTTCCAGGCCTGGAAAAGTTTTGGAAAAGTCATGGAAATTAGTTTAACAAATATCTGTATACTTGAATTAGGGCTGCGCGTTATTGGAAAAATCTGACATTACAATATGTTGTATTATGGGGGATTTTTTTAGGGGAGTGAATCTCAAATAATATATAACGAATAAATTACAAGCATAGATAAATAAAATATAGTAAAGATAAAAGTGAATTATAGTTTTCAGGTATTCACTGTTCAGGTACAGATATAGAATAATTAACACTGCATAGTTTTCATTGTATATTATTTAATCTTTTATTAAAGTTACAAAAACTGTCTAGTGGCCGGATGTTTTAAGATTTGAAATATTGAAATGTTCACACAGTCACAGGCCTTAAAGGGACAGTTTACACAAAGATTAAAATGTACTCACTATTTAATCACACTTCTTGTTTCAATACTATAGGAGTTATTCAATTATATTATTTTTATTCATTTAAAAAAAAGAAAACTCATAAATGTTTGAAACAAGTCAAGGGTGTAATAAAAATGTATGATTAAACTCTATATTAAATCCTAACATTTCATATCCTGCGATGTGATTATTGCGGATGCACACATTGCGATATCGATGCCGAAATGATATATTGTGCAGCCCTAACTTAAATATAGTTTAGTTGTCTTTACTTTTCTGTCCTTGGCCAAAAACTTGCTCTCACGTTGGTAGTGCAGTGTAAGCATTATCGAAATCAATTTTACATACACCGTAAAAAAAATCTGTATTTTTACAGTTTATTTCCGGCAGTTGGGGTGCTGGAAAAATTTTTTAAATAACGATCGTTAAATTACAGAAACTTACTGTAAAATTTTAATTTCTATAATTCAACCTCTGTTATTTTACAGTAAATTTCTATAATTTAACAGCCGTTATTTTACGTTTTTTTTTTCCGGCACCCCAGCGGCTGGAAATAAACCATAAAATGACAGATTTTTTTTTTTTACAGTGTAGATATAAATCTAATTTAAACAAAATAGATTGTTGCGTGTTCTATGATATGCTGTAATAAATTTGAACGTCATTGTTTTTCTTATTATTTATCATGTACCTGTAGACGTTACATGAAACATTACGTCATGAAAATGTACTTGACAGTTCTGGAAAAGTCATGGAATTTTAGTAGTAAAAATGTGTATGAACTCTGTATACGTGAATTGAATAAACTAAATTGGCCGTAGTGTATGAGTGTGTGTGTAAATGTGAGTGTATGGGTGTTTCTCAGTACTAGGTTGTGACTGGAAGGGTATCCGCTGCGTGAAACATATGCCGGAATAGTTGGCGCTGTGGCCACCCCTGATAAATAAGGGACTTTTTGTTTTCCTTTCAAAAGTACATACTTTTGCAAAACAACCATTAAAATGGACCAAATTGTGATTTTGAATATTTTATGAGTGATTCTTATGAGTATATTTAAAAATATATAACTTTTCAAAATTAAAAGGGAAGTGTGCACATTCAACTCCCCAATGTGCTTATTTGTTTTTAATGTTTCATAACTCTTGTATTAATTATGAAGGCTGTTTTTTTATATAAAGATATTTTATGAATTATCGTTACATATTTGTTCATTTTATAAGATGCAACTGTCTATAATTTCACCATTTATGCATTTTATGTCCCATAGTTTTATCAAAGACAGCATAATTAGACAAAAAAGGCAAGTACTCTTGTAGAAGATTATTAATTCCTTTCGCTTGTGTATAGTGTATACATATTCAATCAGCATCAACGCATTTAATAAGTGAAATAAATGCAGCATGATGTGAGATCAGAAAGCTCAGAAGATGATGTTGTCTCTTTTGATGGCGGTAGAGAAACATAAAACCTGTCCTTGGCTCGCATGAGCAGTTCTTTATTCAGTATACCATTTTGTATTTATTATGTAAATCCTCTGAAAGCAAATGTAATCAGCTGGAAGCATTTGGCTGTACCTTTCATTGTTTGTTAAAAAGTAAACTCTAAAAATTAAATATTGATTTCACAAAACACACACAGTCACACACATACTTGTATATATGTTTTTTTTTTATTGTTGTAATGTATTTTATACAGTAAAAAAACGCTTGTTATTGTTTACTCCTAAACCCAGCCACAATGAGTTAAATTATCCAATATAACTTTGAATGTCGGCAGCACGGTGGCTTAGTAGTTAGCACTGTCACTTCTCAGCAAGAAGGTCCCTGGTTGAAGTCCCGTCTAGGCCAGTTGGCATTTCTGTGTGGAGTTTACATATTCTCCTTGTGTTCAAGTGGGTTTCCTCTAGGTGTTCATGTGCTAAGTGAATTGGGTAAGTGTGTGTGAATGTGAGAGTGTATGGGTGTTTCCCAGTAAGGCTGGAAGAGCATCCGCTGTGGAAAACATATGCTGGAGTAGTTGCCGGTTCGTTCCGCTGTGGCAACCTCTGATAAATAAAGGACTAAGCCAAAGGAAAATGAATAAACCAATTCACATTGAATGTCAAAAAAAAACTTGTTAGATAAGATTAAGCGCTTTGAATTACGAGGACACAAGGCATGTCCTCATAAACAACCCTAATAGAGTGCATCTACAATTGCAATCAGAATTATTCAACCCCCTGATTTATTAGCCCCCCTGTTTATTTTTTCCCCATTTTCTGTTTACTGGAGAGAATATTTTTTTCAACTCATTTCTAAACGTAATTTTAATAACTCATCTCTAATAACTGATTTATTTTATCTTTGACATGATGACAGTAAATAATATTTGACTAGATATTTTTCAAGACACTTCTATACAGCTTAAAGTGACATTTAAAGGCTTAACTAGGCTAATTAGGTTAACTAGGCAGGTTAGGGTAATTAGGCAAGTTATTGTATAATGATGGTTTGTTCTGTAGACTATGGAAAAAATAAATAGCTTAAAGGGGCTATTAATTTTGACCTTAAAATGGGTTTTAAAAATTAACAACTGCTTTTATTCTAGCCAAAATAAAACAAATAAGACTTTCTCCAGAAGAAAAAAATATTATCAGACATACTGTGAAAATTTCCTTGTTTTTCTGTTAAACATCATTTGGGAAATATTTAAAAAAGAAAAAAAACTCAAAGGGGGTTCAATAATTCTGATTGCAACTGTATGTTGTTCCCATGTCATTATACAATATCATGTACTCGTCAACCACATAAACAAGTACATGCACACACAAAATCTTTCTCTCTGAAACCGTCCTGTCAACATCAAATCAGAAAGTACATAATCGTACATGGAAGCCCAAATCCACAAAATAGTCCCAGACAAAGCGTGGTGTTAAGAGATGAGCCATCAGCTGGATCCACACACTGCTACAGATGGTGTGCTATTTATTGAGAAGTCTCTTTTACCCACAACAGGTTCTGTCTGAATATGCCAGTATTCTGTGTTAATACCCTCTGGCTGCAGTCCAGTGTGCTCAGCCAATATCTTCTCCAACTGGACTTTATAAGTTTGGGAGAAGTTTCTTTAATTGTGCTTTGGTTTACAGTTGAATAATGGCTTGATATACTGATTGCAAAGTTTTTTGTTATTCTAATTTTAGGGGTAGAATCTTTAAACCCGTAGAATCAGAGCAGCGGTGAGAGTTTGAATTCAATGTAGTTTCACACAATCTTATAGATCAGTACCACAGGTGGCAAAAATCAGCCAACACAAATTAATAACAGCTTTATTAAGTATAGTTTACTCAATTAAAATTCTGTTATCATTTACACTCCCTCCAGTAGCTCCAAACCTTTTATGAGTTTTTTGTTGTTGAACACAAAAGAAGATATTTTGAAGAATGTTGAATACTGGTAGCCATTAACTGTGCGTTCACATCAAAATCTCAAGAGTGTCAAAGTAGCCAGAAGTCATTCATTTCCAATGGGAGCTGGTGGCGAGGAGTGGTGCGGCATGTCTTCGCTATTGTGGGGGTCGAGGAGAGTTGAAATGAAGTCAACTTTATGCTAATGAGCTTTGACGCGATTCGGCAGCAAGCAATCAGAATGTAGAGGTCCACCGCTTTAGAGGATTCCTGGTTTCTTTGGTTTTGTTGGACTTTGGTTTCGACTACAGATGTTCCCAAGGGTTTGATTATTGTAATTGGCGGATTTCTAGTTATATGCAATGTTTTCTTACAGGGACATAAATAAAAAAAGTTACTAGTGTGCATTAATATATATATACACACAGTTGAAGTCAGAATTATTAGCCCCCCTTTGAATATTTTTGTTCATTTTTAAATATATTTCCCAATTGGTGTTTTACAGAGTAAGGGAATTTTCACAGTAATAATAATATTAATAATATTCTTTTCTTTCTGAAAAAGTCTTATTTGTTTTATTTTGGCTGGAACAAAAGCAGTTTTAACTTTTTTAAAAACCATTTTAAGGTCAAAATTATTAGCCCCTTTAAGCTAATTTTATTTTCGAATCATTATACAATAACTTGCCTATTTACCCTAACCTGCCTACTTAACTTTAAACTGTTTAGAAGTGTCTTGAAAAATATCTGGTAAAATATTATTTACTGTCATCATGGCAAAGATAAAATAAATCAGTGATTAGAGATGTTATTAAAACTATTGTTTAGAAATGTGTTGAAAAAAATCTTCTCTCCATTAAACAGAAATTGGGGAAAAAAAATTTACAGGGGCTAATAATTCAGGGGGGCTAATAATTCTGACTTCAACTACACACACACACACACACACACACACACACACACACACACACACACA
>CAIGQZ010033257.1:2388538-2414261 GCA_903798205.1 Danio tinwini
TGTGTGTGGGTGTGTGTGTGTGTGTGTGTGTGTGTGTGTGTGGCACAATAGGCTGTTTCTCTGAAAATGGAAACCTTCGCAAAGAAACTGCAGCGTGGCAAAACTCTAACTTTTCTCATTACCGTGGTGGCCGTGTACGCACTAGATTTAATGGCTTTGCCAAGGGTATAAATTTGTATCTAAACCTTATTGCTAATGCATGCTGGTTATTAGGTGTAAGAAGGCCTTTGGGTTGTCAGAAAGAGCTTTTAACGTTCACATGGGATTTACCATCTACTTGGAAAAAAAATAACTTGACGTTTTTGAAGACTCGTTCCTCTAAAATCTTGCATTTAAATTTGTAAAAGTGATTTATGATTGTAGCTCGGCTTGTGGCACATGCATTTGCTTATTACTGAAATGACAGGTCAGACGCTCCTGATGTTTCTTTTAAAAAAGGTAATCACATCTGAAAAGAATTTCAATGAGGGTGTGTTATTGTTCATTGAACACTATTTGGAGTTTTCATAACACCACCCGCCCATCGCTAGCGACACAAAAAAACTCAATTACGCGGTCAGGAATTTAAACCAATTTCGCATTTTGTCCACAAAATGTTGTCGTAAATTGATATCATCCAGATGGTAATTTTGTTCCGCGTATTGAACACACATTGCGACTCGCAGTCACAAAGGGGATCCACGTTTCTGCTGCAACCTCTGATACCCCCAATGATTTCATATGGTTTGTATCCAAGCAACCCCCGGCAACGTAATTATCATTCAAGTAGGGAAGCATCCACTTTTTTTTTTTTTTTTTTACATGCACGCTCAACCATTCCCATCGTTTATAGATGCAACTGCAAACAAAGGATTTACAAACCCTGTCACATCCTCACTAAAAGCACCAAAAATAGTCGAGAACATGCTCTTCTAATGTTTCTCTGCCTTCCGCTCGTGTTGAGCCTGAACTTGTGCAACACTGCCACATTTACAGCCAATTATATTTAATGGAGTCTTCACTTGAGGCACGAGGATTAGCACTGATAGAAACTTCCTTGTGTAATTTAGTCTGTTTTATTTGAATGCAACTAGAGCGAGAACGGCATGTCAACAAAGCGGATTGATAATATTAGTCAACTGTAATAACATTTCATGGACGGCGCACACATCCAGTTTTGTCTGTACTGTAGATCATATCAGGATCTCGCATCCTGGACAAACGGGGTCATCCTTATTACATTTCATGACCTTCATTCTCGGTTTCCCGTTGTTTTCTCTTCATTTCTCCAGTCCAACAGGTTGTAAAGTGCGTTTCAGGGCTGCAACTCAAATATATTAGTGCGAGTATGGCTCATTTGGTTGGTGTTCATCTTTGCGTAGTATCAGGTCGTAGGCGGTCACATCCTGATTACACAGATTGGGTAAACACAGCGACAGACGCATCACACTGTATTGGGGTTAGGATGTTCTGTACATAAAAACACAAAGACATGTATGCTTTACCAGAAGGAGTGTGTAAGAGGGTGGAGTAAGTAACACAAGTACAGCTGCGCACTACTTCAAGGGACTGACATTATGAAAAACACGGTGTTCCCAGAATCCCAATCTATCGTTGTCAAACTCCACCACCAGAAGCTCTCAGAGAGGCGATCCTTAATCAAGCCAAAAACACTTAGACAATCGCTGTTGTTTAGAGCGCGGCCACCACAGGAGCTAATAATGGGAAAATTAATGGAGTACAATGTGGAGTGGATGATGACAGCTCTTAGTCATTCATGAAACACGCTGCTTAAAATCACTTCAGAACACGCTCTGTGTTTACACATTAAAGGAAGAGACCGCGGTGTGACAGAGCTAAGCTATAAAATCCACTCTAGCATAGCCAGATTTGGACCGTAATTGTTTCTCACCGTGACGTCCGTGCAGGAACATTTGCTCTTCCATGATAACACTTCAAGTATTGAGGTTGAAGTTCCTGGTTCTGGTTGAACTTAAGGTCTATTTTGTTTTCATCAGATGACCACAGTAAATCATACATGTTCGGAAAGGTTTACGTTTTTGAGGCTTTTTCAAGCAGGGAGCCAAGAAGGTCTAGAGCAGGGGTGTCAAACTTCTGCCCTGCACAGTTTAGCTTTTAACCCTAATTAAACACACCTGATCAAACTAACTGTGTTCTTCAGGCTTGTTTGAAAACTTCAGGTAAAGCTGGAGTCACTCTAGATTTTTCTTCCCATAGACTTCCATTTATATGCACACGAATGCGTCAGACCGGAAACGCAAGTTTCGCAGTTCGCTTTGTTAAAAGGTTAAGCTTGGTGACCTCTGACCTGCGAAATCACATGATTGCGTGAGACCAACCGAAGATCGAAAGATGACCTCTCTGGGCAGAAATTTAAAACACGGAGCAATCACTCACTTTTTTTTATGTCTAATCATGTTTAATCTCGCCCCTTTTTGCAGCGCCGTACAACGAATTTTGCATGCTCAAACTCTAGTGTGACCGCAGCTTTAGGGTGTCGAGGCAGAGTTGAAACTAGAGATGCTCATTTTGGTTAATTTTGCAAATTAACCAAAGACACCCACCACTCGTTAACTGAATAATAACTGTTAACTGGTCAGATTAATATTAAATCATTATTAAAAAAAATAAATAATTATGTCTCTATTTTGTGTCTGACACATTAAATACTGCATTTTAAAATACTGATTTATTTTAAAATGCGAACATATTAACAACTGAACATAACAACACAGCATCTTTACGCACCTGCAGTGTTTCCAACAGTATAAAAAAGAATAAACTAAATAAAAAGAATAAAACAAATAGTCCTGCCCTAGTTATTTTTCACTTAAACAACTAATTTAGATTACAAAACGAAAACACTGACTGAATCCTTTTTAAGAACCGCTGTTTTTCCCCATGTTATGTATATATATTCTGTCAAATAAAAATAGTAGGCTACCTCAAATCGATCACTCAGTGGAAAATAGGCCTATGCATTTAATTAATGATTCGCTCTTATTCTTATATCACAAGCATCTGTCAACAGTTCATCTGATTTTACCTTAGAGCTTTGTGTTTTTATTTCCTCTCTCACTCGCAGTTCATGTGCGCGTGCTGCGTGTGATGAAAGACAATGATGGCTCATATGTTGACTTTTTGTAAAGTATAGGCTACTATAACATATAACAATTTTGTTGATTACATATGATATTGCATTCATTTGCATAAATGTTTTATAAGCTGTAAAATGAAAGCCTCAGTTTGGTGCGGAGTTATCATTATGCAAAAATCAAGAAAATGTTTGGATTTGTTTGATTTGTAGATAAGGCTATGTAGGTAATTTTAAAACTTGATATATTATAGGATCTGTTAATAACTGTAAGTTTCCAAATGGAAAAAAAGGTTGGTTTGTTGGTTGTACACTGAATCATCTAAAGCCAATTTTTGTTGAGTTTATGATGCAGATCCAGTACAGAGGCTATCAGCATTAGCGCTGTTTTGACATCAACTCGTCTGTGTCAAATGATGACCAGCAATATTCTTCTTTAAATTTGCTACATTGGCAAAACACGTTTGTAGGCATGTGTGGTTGCTTGTGTTACCGTGCTGCCAGTTAACAAATATGTGTCGCACATTTAGAGTCCGATAACACTGAACGGGCTTTTCCGTTCTATATACACAAGATGCATCGCACTGCATTTTTTGTTGACAAGAAAAAAAGAAGCGCGGTGCTCTTTTTTTCTTTTTTTTTATATACTAGCAAACTACTGAATAAGCAACGTATTGTTTGCAAGTGTTGCTGTTTATTGAGTGTTGTTATAATTGTAATATTTAATAATATTGTGATATTCAAGATTTACAAACTAATACAGCTCTGGATAACTTGAAACAGCGACAACTAGTCTCTCCTACATGGTTAAAAGTTCTCCGTATAGTCGTCTTGACAACACAAACACTGCTATTACCTCAGCGGAAACCCTGCCTCTGTTGCAGGGCATGCAGGGCACATAAGTGGTGCACAAAACACTCGCAGCCTTTAGTAAACCATTTAAAAGAAGCCCCTCTCAGCGCAAAAAGCGGTTTGCTGTGATTGGCCCCTTATGCAGCCAAACTCTGGAACTGAGTTTGACACCCCTGGTGTAGAGAGCTGGTAGATAAAAGAGAGCTAGTTTGACCCACATTGTCCATGAACATTCAGCTGTAACCCTTTTTTATTTGTAAATTGACCTGAAGTTGAAGTTGACATTGTATAAAACAACCTGCTTCAAATGTTATGACTTTGACATTAAATGGGCGTTATCAGAGGTTATCAGCTGATAAGATATAGGCCAGTAGGGACCTATCTGCCCCTACTAGTACATCCACATGGTTAATCAGCTTACTAATAGAGAAGACTACTGATCCAGATCTGTTTTTACATTACTTTGACTGTTGGGTTTAGGGTTGGGGTAGGGGTAGTCGTTAATAAAATACAATTATTGGGAAATTTAATAAATAATATAAATAACTTTCACTAACTTCCGACCGCAGCCGTATGTGATCTTTAGCTGATTAACCATGTGGATGAAGACGCCCCTACTGGCCCATATCTATCAGCTGATAACCACTGGTAATGCCCATTCAATCGAGTGATAACATTCGAATCAGCTGATACAACAATATCAAAAATAGGATAAATAGTATAAATAGAACAGATAATTATAAATTAGATCTGTACAAAAATGGGGAGTGAAGTGGTTTAATCACAAAGGCTGTGATATGAATAATATAAATATATAGAAACATGTATTCATACTTCATCCGAGAGCAAATACATGACGGTCCTTTTTGTATGACAGGTTTACTGAGCAGTAGAAAGTGAGAACACCTTTGTCCAGACCAGCCGTGAACAAACAGGAGAGATGATTGTGTCTCCCGAGTCAGAGGGATGACATAAACTTAACATTTATTTGCTGATGACTGAGTTTAGATAAAGGGTATAGCCACTTTGGTTTAGACAAAGTTGACACACATACATTAAAACTCATTTAAAGCTCAGTGGATTCACAGCTTATCTGATAAACTCTATAAACACTTTCATGAACTGATGCTTGTGTGGACGCCTTGACTATAAACCAAGCTTGAAAGTACCTCACTGACTACATGTAAACATTAAAATTTTTTGTTTCTTTTGTATTGAGCAGAAATACCAGCAATCCAAAGATATATATAGAGATAGCATTTGCATCTGTTTTGTCACATTTTCACTTCTTGTGACAATATTTTGTTGCAAGTAAAATATACAATGTTAGAATAATGACACTGAACTAGGATAATGCACTTTTCCCAGGTACTTGAACCACATCTGATCGAAACAACAACAATAGTTTGGCTGACAGAAAAAAGGCTGAATGGAGCATACATTAACCTACGTATAATTCAGTTTGATTTAAATAACCTAGATGAGCCTTCGTTATTAGTTTCAGTGGTTTTATTGGAATAACATACCTTGGAATGTAGAGACTGACCAAATATTCCAGAGAGCCATGTAATAATGTTAATTGATACTCTCATGCTGTGTTCACACCAGACGTGGAACATGCGTTTTAGAATCGTGATATTCGCGCGCAAATAGACGCATGAACATTTTGAGTTTACTTGCTTCATTCACGCATTAAATCCACTTCATTTGTGCATCAAATTCAATACACAATAGACACAGATTTGCATCATGGGCAGGGTTTCTGTCTGCTTGGTGACTTAGCTTTGTTGCTAAATGACTAACATGGATTTTATTGAGAGAATAGCTGTGTTTATGTGCTTCAGGAAGGTTGAAAAACAGTGTAAAATCGTTTGGAGTCGTGTCTGAGTCCACTAGATCCATTCAGAGGTGCACCCAGCTCTGTAAGTTCAATCAACTTCTCCAAAAACGGTGTCATGGAAGCTTTCAGCGGTGTTTCCGTCTGAGCCAAGCTCAGTTTAATGAACTGTTGTCCGGTGTCAGCAAGAGGATTTCCCCCCGGGACACCAACAACAAGCACTACATCATAATCACGCCCCTACAACAGAAAGCTCCCGATTGGTTACAGTGGCGCGAATGTCTGCTGAAGTTCAAAATTTTACAACTTGAGCTATTTGCGCGTCAATCGTGAAAAACGCTCAAGTCGTGCTGCTTCATTTGCATTAATCCCGTCATTGATAGGTATCGCATCGCAGGACGTCTTTTTGCATCTTTGCATTGACTTAACATGTAAATTACTCACGATTGACACTTAATCCACGTCTTGTGTGAACGCAGCATCAGAATGTCACATAGTTATTTTAAATGCTTAGCATTGGTTCATAATTATAATATTTTTTTTATTATTTTTAAACCATTTCTGATCCTGCTTGTCTTTTGTAAACTTAGATGTTTTCTCATATGAATATAATTACCACACAACTCTGCTGTTTGTCAAGAGTTATTGGTAATTGGATCAAAAGATTTCCCATCTGAAATGTAATATGTGCTGCTCGTCAGCACTATATTTTTCAGCAGGGCTCCAATTTGGATGGCAGTAGGTAATAAAAAATGACCTCACATCTCTATACGAACAATTACCATCTCAATAGGCCTTACAGTAGCATCCTGTGGATGGTCCTCTTAACTCATATTCTCTAAACGGACGTTGAGAGCATCTATCTTACTGACACAAAAATCCAACAAGTGTAGCCTATCGTCTAAGGATGAATTATCAACCAGGTCAAAAGGGACAGTCCGTTGGGACTCCTGACAGCATTACACCCGGAAACAAGCCACTTGTGTATGTAAAATTTATGTAGATAGATAGGACAGGACTTGAATGTGTGCCAGAACCTAGTGAGCCGAATACTTAAACAGCATTTTAAGCCATCACAGATGGGTCTCCTGGTGTGAAGGCTCTTAGGCAAACAATACACTTAGAAAACAGCATACATCCTCTGCAAAGGAGACAGTACTGGAATGCTGAGTAAAATATGTTAAATCCTTTTGTTTGAATAAGGATACTTCCATAGTATGACTGAATTCAAAGTATTTAGAAAACAGTCAGCAAAAAGTACACAGATGACCTACAACTTTCAGCAATATTCTAAATTGTGCACTTTTGATATCCTGTGAGTCCACATGAGAGGACTTGTGAATGATGGTAAATAGCTGCACAACCGGAAGACATTCATTGAGTTGAAGACTGTTGATCTGTCAATACATGTATAAAAATGAAGCCGCCTTTCACAGTTTGAGTCAGATAAATTGTTACATTTTTATACTGGAATTTGGTCATAGGACACGTTTTCGGACATGGTTAACAAATAAAAAGCTATACAGTACATCAGTTAAAATTAAGAGAATCATTGCACAGCCACTATCAGCCATATATGGCATTACTGTCTCATGGATCACTTCTCTTAAGCCATGTCCATTTGGAGGCCCTTTTTCTACATCTTCCATGGAAGACTTGATGTCTCTTTTTTTGTAGCCTCAGTAATTAGACCTTTCATTTTGACTGAAGGCAGCAAATTGCCTTTCACTCCGCATTTTTTCACTATATTGATAGCACCTGAATCCTATATTATTTCTATTTATTCAACTCTTTTAATTGCTCCTCTCATGGAACCACAAGCTCTATCAGGAGCACCTATTTCAAAGTAACAGTTGTTAGCATTACACCTGCAATTGCCACAGTGGACCAGAAACTTGAGTCGCTCCCCCAGATTGGCCTCCAATTTAAACTACTGTAAGGTAAACAGTCCAAATGCCAACTTGACCCATGCATGTGTCTGCTCCCCAGCCCTGACAAAGGTGATGTTCCTCTGGTGACATCTGTACTTGTTGATGGTCATAAATTTAGAAATAGACTTAAAAAAACCTTTCCCAGGAATCAAGGTAACTCAACTCAGGGCCGGTGAATCATTCTTGTCAGCAGATGTGGTGATTTTTTCTGGGCTATGAAGGGCACCCTAGATCACCAGGCCCAAGAAATTGATCCTCTAGGTTCTCGGTCCTGGAGGGCCAGTGTCCTGCATAGTTTTGCTCCAACTTCCTTCAACACACCTGCCTGTAAGTTTGTAGTATACCTGGAAAGAGCCTGATTAGCTGGTTCATGTGTGTTTAAGTGGGGTTGGAACTAAAATATGCAGGAAACCGGCCCTCCAGTACCAAGTTTGGGCACCCCTGCTCTAGGGCAAGGGTGTCAAACTCTGCAGAGTTTAGTTCATAGTTTAGAAGTTAAGGAGAATTATTTACAATATTTAATAAATAACCAATTACATTTAAATGTACATTTATGCATTTAGCAAACGCTTTTATCCAAAGCGACATACATCTGTGAAAACACACTCGGAGCAGTGGGCTGCCGGGGTAGTTGTCTTGACCCTACTCCAAATCTAAACCTACCCCTCACATCAACGTACAAATTGTAATTATTGTTGGACTGTGTCCAACATATAATGCTATTTCGATGTGCGCATGGCCCAACTATTAACAGCGTTATCTCTTTTATACTTTCCCCTTTAACACACTTACCTGTAGGTTTCAAACAAGCCTGAAGGACTCAATTAGTTTAATCAGATGTGTTTAATTAGTTTACATTATGTAGGTACAATGCTCTTCACAGACTCGTGTCCTGGTTATGACTCTGCAATCTTCTGGCCCTCTTCTGCTCTCCAATTCATGCATGTCTGCTTAACTCCTCCTTGAGGCTTCTGAATGGCAGCTTGGACTGGTTTCTCTTTCCAGAGAACTATAGGAAAGTTCTAACTACCTACTGATCACCCATGCAGCAGAGGCCATGGGACTTGGGGTAAGTTTCCATCTTGGTGTATTAAAGACTTAAAAAAGAGATGGTTACTCACCCTCAGGTCATCCAAGGTGCAGGGGCCTGTTCCTCGGTAGAATAGTAGCTGAAATCCTTGGTGGACCATATAATGCAGTTCAATGTCTAGCATCCGTTTGAGAGCAAATAAGTCATATATGAGCAAAATGAACACAAATTGAAATGATCCTTCTTTGCAAGAAACTATAGACCATTTACATATTTACAATATTACCTTAGATCCACAACCTCCCTCAATATACACTACAGTCTAGAGCACTTGTGTCCTGTTGCATAATATTACTGCAGGTATTCATTTTGTTCTGCTTGCATTTTTTTGTCTCTCAAAGGGTAATGGATTATACGAATCACCAAAGACCAAAGATTAAGATTTTTTATTCATATTTTGATTTAATTGCAATGTAATAGAGATATTCATAAATGCTCTAATACTAGTAGAAATACTAGCAGTCAGCCTTCTCCCTGTATTACAGACCTTGTCCTGCATGTGTGTGAGAGGTGACGGCAGCACCTGCTGGGACGGTTTAATATCCTCTACCCACAGAGCTCTGCTGAGAAGAGATGGCACAGGACACAGCTAATGTGGTTGTGTCTGCTATTAGCCTCTGGGCGATACAACCATCCTTACTCTCTCGCAACCATTAGGAGAACAGCAGGGGTCCTCAGCATTAGACTGAGTGGACAAGAGGGCAACACCCGCCCCTGTTTTTGTCATTAAAGCGCATTAACCTCCTCTGAACAGACCGCCGTGTGAAGAGAGCTTCACCTGGCTTCAGATGGAAAATACTTGTACACGTTCGCTCTCTTTGATTACAGGCTCGTCTCCTGCGAGGCTCGTCTGAAAGCAGCTCTCTGATCTGTTTTCTATATAGGCGCCTCGGATGCATCTGGAATATTTTCTGCTTGCGTTTTAGCCATCAGAAAGGAGTATTGTCATGGAAACGATTCCCTCCAGTCTATGGTATATGGAGAATGAGGAGATAATTGCGTGCGTGTGTGTGTGTGTGTGCGTATTTGAGAGTTGTGGGTGGGCGGAGTCTGCACTTCAAATCAAACTGTTTGCCATCATTCATTTGATTTATCCAGATTAATGCAGCGCTTTAGGATTAATACACATCCAGGTCTTTCTCTAGTATGAAGCACACATAATATTGGAGAATTAACAACCTAATCGATGAAACCCAAGATCATTAAAATAAAACATAGCCATTGCCCTAAATCAATATCAGAAGTCATTGTGTACAGTATATATACATAACAAATATTACATATTGATTGAAGAGCTATCTGTAATATAAAAAGTACACTCACCGGCCACTTTATTATTAGGCAAATTTCTAATCAGCCAATCACATTGCTAGTAGACATGGTCTAGACGATCTGCTGCAGTTCAAATCGAGCATCAGAATGGGGAAGTAAGGTGATTTAAGTGACTCTGAATGTGGCATGGTTGTTGGTGCCAGACGGGCTGGTCTGAGTATTTCAGAAACTGCTGATCTACTGGGATTTTCATACACAACCATCTCTAGTGTTTGCAAAGAATGGTCTGAAAAAGAGAAAGTATCCAGTGAGGGGCAGTTCTGTGGGCACACATACCTTGTTGATGCCAGAGGTCAAAGTAGATTGGCCAGACTGATAGAAAGGCAACAGTGACTAAAATTACAACCGAGGTATGCAAAAGAGCATCTCTGAATGCACAACCTTGAGGCAAATGTGCTACAGCAGCAGAAGACCACACCGGGTGCCACTCCTGTCAGCTAAGAACAGGAAACTGAGGCTACAATTTGCACACGCTCACCAAAATTGGACAACAGAAGATTGGAAAAACGTTGTCTGGTATGAGTCTCGATTTCTACTGCAACATTCAGATGATAGGGTCAGAATTTGGCATCAACAACATGGATCCATCCTGCCTTGTATCAATGGTTCAGGCTGTAATAATGTGGGGGATATTTTCTTGGCACACTTTGAGCCCATTAGTACCAATTGAGCATCGTGTCAACAGCATAGCCTACCTGAGTATTGTTGCTGACCATGTCCATCCCTTTATGACCACAATGTACCCATCCCACCCACCCAACGCGTCAGTTCTGAGTGCAAAAAGAGGTCCAGCCCGGTACTAGTAAGGTGTACCTAATAAAGTGGCCGGTGAGTGTATATGTGTGGCAAGAAAATTATCAAGCATATTTATTATAATATTGAAATGTTTAAATAGATTATAACATTATTCGATCTATCTACAGTGTCTCAAACTCAAGATTAATGCATCTTATTATTCTTATCTTATATCATCTTATTTATATAAAAAACTACTAAGTTGTTAGAGTCTCTTTTTAATCATCTTTAAGTGAAAAATACATCAATGTCTTGCAGAGGAATGACCTTAGAGAGTTTTATTGAAGTCAAAATGAATGGTTTTAACTGCACAAAGCAAGATGAATTAAGCTGAATCTAGATTAAGTGCACAGATTCATCTTATGTTTAAAACATTCTAAGTGGCACCTCAGTGTGGAGGGTTACATGATCGTGCTCACAGATGAATATATAAATTTAGTGTTAAATACCTTCTTTAAAGCCAAAGAGAGCTAATACAGGCGGAAAGAGGAACGGAGAGAGTGACAGATTGATGAACTGGCGGAATTAATGAGATGTTGACATGCAAAGGGTCAAGCTCTTGCTGAGGAAATCTAACGGCAAAGCGATATGCAAATTGTACATGAATATTCTCTGTCTTTTTTATCTCTTTTATGCCTAATGGTAATGGATACCCCAAGGGAAACTATAAATCTTGATCTTCCTCTGCCTTATGGAAATATGTTCACCTTAATGAACTGTCGATTTTTCAGAACACAGAATGTGTTGCTGCTAATCTTGATGAGCTAAAAATGTTGTTTACTTTTCACTATGCAAAGAGGAGCTGCAGTTATTTTACAATCCTATTAAAGTAGCATAATCTGTCTGATCGACATTGATCTGCAAACAGTACGGCATGTTTATTCTGAAGGAGTCGTGTTTGCCAATCAATGTAAACGCAACAAGATAGACTTATTTTCCAAAGTCATTTAGGGACAGTGCATAACTTTAGCTATTTACAAATTCTATAACGCAAGAATGTATTGTTCATTGTTCACCTGCAGCATTTTCACAAGATTGTTCCACTGGAAATGTGAAATTATTTTCTTCTGAGAAAGAAATGCACAAAGACTGACCCAGTTCCTCTCAGTGGGACAGAATAAGGACACAGCTTCTTATGCACACCCTTAATCTGCCCATCTTGAATTTAAGTCATGCTTCTTGCACAGAAAAACTCCACATTGTGCCTCGCAAAACATTAAGGAAATGGTGCAAATACAATGTGTATATGTTCTTAGGTTTAGCCACTTTGGTTGCAGCGAGTCATGAGAGAGTGTGCAAGTTAACAAGTTGCATAGACCTTGAAACCCTAATTAAAATGAGGGATAGGCTTAAGTCTAAAGTAAACTTTAATTAAAGCTGCAAGCAGTGATGAAAGGGACCTCGCACCCAGGCTCACTGCCACCCGGTGGCCTTAGGATGACAGAGAACAGTGGACAATAATAATTTAAACTGACAAATATAGAAAATCTGATAAAATCACAGATTTATGTCAAACTTCCTTCTGTCAGCAGGTGGCGATATGACTGGGACTCAATAATCGCATGTAGATGTCTTCAGGATAGGAATCTCATTGAACCTGTGAATTTTCAGGCAGATCGTACATTGTGTGGCTGTATATAAGTACTTTCTCCCTATTGCAAAACACTAAACTTTGCCAGATTGTCACAATTTCACATCACAAAGGCCTTTGGATTAAACTAATGGAACATGGATTTGATCTGATAAAATTCGTAGGAAGAGTTTGTTACACTAATATGTGTTATTTCCTGATCATGCTCAGGTCAGGATTCTTATCAAATGTGTGGATTTTGAGGTAGATCGGACAATGCATGCCTGAGTTACAACAACTTCCTGTTTCGTGCTGAAACCTTAAAGTTTGCAAGGCCGCCACGGACACACCCTTTGACGAAAACTCTTGATCTTTGCGATTTTACATCGCAAAGGCCTTTAGATTACAATACCCAATTTTGGTGTTGATCTGATGAAATCCCTAGGAGGAGTTTGTTAAAGTACAATACCTGGAAATGGCAAAAACTGCACTTTTGAGGAAGTGAAAAATACCTGACTTCCTGTTGGGTTTGAGATTTCGCTCTAAGAGACTTTTTTTTGTAGGTATTATCATAGTTGATGTGTGTGCCAATTTTCTTATGTGTGCGTGAAACGTAGCTCGGGGGCCACTCAATATGCATAGGTGGCGCTGTTAAGACATTTTGCCACACCCATTTCTGAAACCTATAACATAAATTTTCACCATTTCTGGCATGTGTGCAAAGTTTCATGAGTTTTCAAGCATGTTTAGACCCTTAAAAATGTGATTCATTCTAAAGATGAAGAAGAAATGGAGCAATTCCAATAGGGCCTACGCACCGTAGGGTCTCGGTCCCTAATAGTAGATGCTGCTCAAATTAGGTGTTGTCCTCAATCAGGGGGCCAGGGCCCACTTGGGGAGTTAAACAAACTTCTAAGTGAACCTTAAGATGACTTAAAATTAAATCTTATTGTTTGGTTCATCTTAAACTAAAACATTGACAATGTTCTTATTTCCTGTTTGTCCTCTGCAAATAAAAAAAAATAGTGCCAACACATGAACTCTACAAGAGTCCCTAAAAGTGTCCTATGGTATCTGGCATCAAGATGTGAGTACAGGGGTGTCCAATCCTGCTACTAAATAAACATATACACCCAAATCAGACAACCAGTCATACCAGAAACTTCCAGAAAGGTGTGTTGAATCATGGGTGAGCTAAACTCTGCGGGACAGTGATCCTCCTGGCCTGAATTTGGTCAGATCCTTGAGTAGAGTCAATTGTTGGCACCTTCAACCTTGAAGGGGTCATTATACCCACTCCCATACGCAGCAGATTGCCATGAACTTTGTATTGTAAGACATTCTACTCAAAAGCCAAAACCCTGTGACCAGTTTGCGGTTTGTCCCTTCTCAAAGTTAGCAAAGTGAGTGTCATATAATAAATCTACTAAAAGACAGAAAATATTACTTTACAAACTGTATTGTATATAAATCATATAAAAATGTGCATATTATTACTGAAATTAATGTAAAAACTGAATAAATGTATTTACATACATCTTCATAAGTTAATTAATAGATTGAATGATGGGCTCAAAAATCAGAGACTTTATCCTCATTGTTCAGCTTCAGATAGACTGACAGTTCGGCTTGTTAACCCTCACAAATTCAAGCTGACAGCTCCCTAACTTTATTTGACATGTTTAAAAATGATTTGGGAGCTCATGAGTGTTTGGCTCAGCTTGTTAGTTCCTCTCACATGGTACAACTCACAACCATAAGGGCATCAACCATTTCAAAATTACTTCTCACCATAGTAAAAAAAAAAAACATGTGCGAGCTTGTACAGCAAAAAGTGCAATGTGTATGCCCACCTTTAGAGCAGTGATCTGAAATTCCATTCCTGGTGGTCCACAGTTTTGCTGTTTTGCTCCTACTAGCTCCAGGCCACACCTGCTTTGAAGTAATCCTAAAGACTTTGGTTGTTTCTCAATATGCCAAAGTTTAGTTCCAATACTCAAGACTGCAAGAATGGAGAATGCATGAAAGTTCCCGGATGTGTTCTTGATATAAAGGACGCGTCAATGCAGACTTGAGAGCAAAATTTGCTCTAGAAGTCCTAGAAGTCATTGTGGCTGAACAAAGGAGGTGAAAAGTGCAGCATTTTATATAGATTTATTATTAAAGTTCAGAGATAAAACTTTTTTTTTTCTTAGGAGTTTCCCTAAATGAGAAGGTGAAAGAAAACATTACCATGAAAATCTTTATAAAGGCATAAACACATTAAGTAGTTTGTATTAAAATTAATTTCATTTGTATTTGCATAAAATCATACAAACATAATTTGCCTGGTTTTTATGCACAGTACTGTGAAAAACAATAAATCATATGAATGTTGTAATGTTTAAATAATTTTCCGTTAAAACTGCATGAAGGTCATGTGACCATCAGGAAGAATGCAGCATCTCTTTTTTCAGAAGATGCCTTCTCTGTTCTCGCGGTCTCCCTAGTTCCTTCTTTCGAGGTGACCTGGCAGGACTGGTCTTCACAAGAACACGAGTCTGTTCTCTGTGTTTTTGGAATTGAGAATCACCTCTCATTGACAGTAGCTGGATCAGGTGTGTTGAATTAGGGTCAGAGCAAAGTGTATAGCTGTGGCCCTCTAGAAATAGAGTGTTAGATCACTGATCTAGAGGCTTGGAGGGCACCACAGTCCCCAAACAAAGGTTGGCAAACCTCCACATATAAGCCCCTGAATATGCAGCAAAGCCGCTGGTTTCAGAGACATTACGATACAGTTAAGGCTGATTTATACTTCTGTATTGAGTGATTGCCCTGACCTTGCATGCCTTGCATTTATACTTCTGCATGCTTTTTGTGTTGCTCTGCAATAACACTTCCAAAATGCTAGTTGGCAGTGAGGTTTTTATGTTTCTCTGTGTCGAGTTTCTTCACAGGTGTTTTGTTTTTCTGAATGCTATCTTAAAGGGCACCTATGGTGAAAAATATACTTTTCAAGCTGTTTGGACAGACATATGTGTAGGTATAGTGTATAGACCGTCATATTGGGGTGATATAAACACACTCAGCCCTTTTTTTCAATTTAACAACATAAAAACGGTGGACCAATTGGAGCGGTTTTGAGATCGACCGCAACTTGACGTAGGAGTGCGGTCCCCCCGCCCACCAATATTGATTGACAGGTGGCCATTACCATATCCTCAGTATGTTGCTTCACGTCCACCATTTTCAGCGTGAGTCAAAGCGACGTCACCAAAGAAACACCCTCTCTCTATTTTTAGATGTAAAGCTCATTGGGCTCAACATTCACCACGTTATTGCTCTCCTCGCCGCCAGTGTTTGTGAGTTTTGGTGTGTTTGCATACATTTGTACTTTTCATTGTGTCTTCCTTATTCTTCAGCGGTTTGCATTTCCTGCGGTCACAGAAGCTCCCTGTCACCTTAACTAGGTGCAGCTGGAAAGTGAGAGCGCGCTGCCTCGCGTGCTCATCCCTCCATTGGAAATAAGGAACTAACGACGCGCAGCGCCATGCATTTCGCGTTGTCGCGGATGAAATTGACGACTGTGGGGTTTGCTCACTATTTGCTCACATCATCTTTGCAAGATCACACACCTCTTTAACATTACTTTTAGTGATCTCCAGCTAAACACTCGTTCCAAAGGGTTTGCGCAGCTCTCGGTCCTGCCCACACTTGTCAGTGATTCCAAGCTGACCAATCACAGAGCTTGCGCTATGCGTCATTGCGACATGTAGTTCCATTTTTTGAGAAGTACGCATCAGCATCAGCTACGGCGAGGGCTATGCGACCGTGCATAGGTTGCACCAGACCATACACGTGCATTTGACGCAGAAGTATAAATCAGTCTTTACCTTGTCATAACAACCTGGATATTGTCAACGTTGTTCAATTCATTATTCCTGTGTTTTCTCCTGCATCCAAAACATTGATTACAAGAAATGTTTGCTTTCCTTTAAATCTAGCCATATTGACGTGGCCTTGTGTAAGATGATAATGTTATTCATTGCTTGTCTATTGAAAATTGGAAAGATGTTTCCTCAGCTGAACTATTAGTATGTTGTTAATCAACCATACAATCCGATGAATGCACTGTGCGTCTGTTTCTTGCAGCAATTTTTTTTTTTACATTTTGGTCAGAAATTAAATATGGTGCCATCCAGATGAGTCTGTTGCATTGCATTCAGACAGAAAGCAGCTTGTCTCTGGAATCTTGTTGTAATGCACATGGCTAGGTCATACAGTGTTAGCGCTGATTCCTGATAAACAGCTGTAAATTGCAGCTTGTGTCTTTGTCAAAATACTGGTTTTAAAAGCCTGTCTCTGGGTGAGTAAATTGTACAATTAGACATTTACAACAATAATAGGTTGACATGTCTAAACAAAGCTGCAGGAGTCTGAACACATGAGCTCTGTGCTGTAGCAGGCATGAGAATAGCACTGCGATTAGTGACACAAACAACATCAACAAGCGCAGTGGGATTTTACACTGCTCTTGCTGTTGTGCCCAGCAGTATGAATGGATTTTGGGAAATGCATCAGAACTCCATTTCGTCTCGAGAAACAAAACTGAACCGCTGACCTCCGTTCTACTTGCTCTCGGTTTTCTAGTTTCTTTTATTTTTTTTATGTTCTGCCCAACTCTGGATCGATTAAAGCTCTCAGGGAGAAATCCAGCAAGGGTAGGTGTGCTACTTTTACCCTGTTTTCTTTTCTTTCCTTTCATTACACACAATATATTTTTGCTTTCCTGCCAAAAATACGATGGAGTGAGGAAAGGCCTTTTCCTGATGGGTCAACTTGGATGAAGGATGAGTTTCCAAAGCTGGAAACACAAATGGATGGATATATAGATTGGATAAGTGGTTGAATGTAATCATGTTATTTATACCACAGTCTGCAGATCAGATCTCCCTGCTGAACTTATAATAATCCTCTCCATTATATTAACTGTCGACACATGGACAATGCAGATGAAACATGTCTTAAGATGGAAGATAGTGAGCAAGAAATACTAAAAAATTAAAACACTACAGCTACAGCATAACAAACTGGCAACACATTCCCATGAGCAGAGCCACCACCATAAATAATACAGTATATTTTGGCAGTTAACACACACTTGTGTGGTTTGTTTATGATTTGTTCTTGTGTGTGCTATTACTAATTGATAGGGATTTGTCTGTCCAAAACATTTTGCACATTCATACTGTTATCTTTTAACTTTTACAGTAATAGCAATGGCATAGCAATACACTAGTGATTACCCAGAACATCATAGTAACATGCTAAAAATACACCCAACTCTAGTCTGTCAACAAAACAATCCCATAGCAATCAGATTCACATCAGGACCCCCTAAAACCACACACAACACTTTAGCAATGGCATAGCAATGATTTATTAACCACAATTTGACAGCTAAAAACCATGCTAATAACTATTCATAAGACACAACAGTGCCTTGTCAGTCCAGTAACCCTCTAAAAAGTGGTTTTAGCAACCACTTACTATAGTTGACCACCATTTAAAACACCTTTAAAATGACAATTGCAGTATATACAGTAATAGAGGCATGGGCTAAGATTCTGATGGTATGATAACCTTGGATAAAAATATCACAGTATCACAGTATTGTTTCCCAGTGATGGGTTGCGGCTGGAAAAACATGTGCTGTGTAAAACATACGCTGGATAAGTTGGAGGTTCATTCCGCTGTGGCGACCCCAGATTAATAAAGAGACTAAGCCGAAAAATGAATGAATGAATCACAGTATTGTGATTACTTAATTCCAGGGATGGTTATATTGAAGTTGATATTTAGCCACATCATGTTGTTGTTTTGTAACATCTAATTTTTACAAGGTGGGTCATTAGCCCAACACTCAACCCCCAACCTGGAGCACCAGTCCAGGACATACGCTATGGCAAATTTTAGCTTACCTAATTTACCTGTAGCACATATCTTTAGACTGTGGGGGAAACCTGAGCACCTGAAGGAAACCTACACCAACACAGGGAGAACATGCAAACTGCACACAGAAATGCCAACTGACCCAGCTGGGGCTTGAACCAGTGACCTTCTTGCTGTGAGGCGACAGCATTACCAACTGCGCCACCGTGCTGCCACAGTATTGTGATTACTGCTCTAAAATAAGTTCTTTTTAAATGGGTAAAAAACAATAACCTTTTGTTGGATATAAAGAAAAACATTGCACTGTTCAGGTCCAAATGCATGCTTGGATGTTTGCTGAATCTTGGATTGACCAGTAGCTTTTGTTGTGGATGGTCATTTGCTTCTGGAGAAACTGTTGCCCTAAACAAATACCATGTACAGAAAGTTTTAGCAGTTTTAAAACCATGACTTTTCCAAAACCCCTGTAAATGTCACGATCACCAGCGATCTTAACTCCATAGATCGCTGGTAAACATGCACAATAGCTTACGGACTACAAATCCGCCATTTTATGGACTACATCTCCATACATGCACTCCGCTCACACACACATGTTCCTTATCCTGACTGATTGCACACACACCACCGGAGGATTGTCAAGGACTGATTACACACAATATATAAGCAGCACATACACTCACTCCAGTCACAGAGTCTTGTTTACTGTAAGTGACATTACAACTGGTTTCCTTTGTCTTGTTTTGCTGTGTTTTTACCCTAGCCTTGTTTATCTAGTTATCCCTGTCTGCCGCCTGCCTACCGACCTCTCACCTGTTATTGAGCCTACGATTCTGGATTCCCTTAATACATCTGTTTGCACCGGTGTTGATTATTGCTTGCCTGATCTCCTCAATAAACCTGCATTTGGATCTGAACTCTGTTGTCAGTGTCACATCCCCTGGTTACAGTAAACCTCGTAACCTGTTTTCATCCCATGCCTATTATAGACTACACAAGACATGTCACTTATATTGCTTTGAAGGGGGAAATATGTAATGGTCAACATCGCGAATAAAGCCCACCTTCGAGTACAGGAGCCAATCATCGATCGCAATATGGCAAATAAAGCCTGCCTTCTATTACAGGAGCCAGTCATCGATCGCTATAGACTGACAATACTCTGGGAGAGGGGTTCAGACCAGGCGTGAGTTTCGGTTGATTTTTGTGTGATTCTGACATTTAGAAATGAAACTAAAGATACAGTTGTTGTTTAATTGTATTGGTGATTCCTAAAATGAAATTCAATCACAAACTTGGAAAGTAGTTTTGGAGAATTTGATATTCCCTTATTCAAAGAGAATGGCAGAGCAAGAAACCCGGCATTTCAAAGATTGCTGCTAAGTGAAATGACTTGTCCTAAAGGGACTTTGCTATTATATACTGTACTAAAAACTGTGATCTCTACACTCTCAGAAATTAAGGTACGCAAGCTGTCACTAGGGTGGTACCTTTTCAAAAGGTACAAATTTGTACCTTAAAGATCCATATAAATACCTCAAGGGTACATATTAGTACCTAAAAAGTACAAAAGTGTTCCTCTTACATTTTTTAGGTACTAATATATACTTTTGAGGTACCAATATGGACCCTATAAGTACAAATGTGTACCTTTTTAAAAGGTACCACCCCAGTGACAGCTCGAGTATCTTTATTTCTGAGAGTGTACATTTAAATTGAAACCAGAGTATGACTTGTTTGTCTTATTATAATGTCAGTATCTATTACTAAAATATGTAGTAGAAAACATAAAAGATTTTTGTTAAATAGTGGTCCCTCTATAGTGCGGTTCACTTTGACACGGTGCAATTTGACATGCTTTTCTTTCTACAGTACATTGTGTTCTCCTTGCCCTGTCTCTTGTACAGTACAGAATGCAGTCAGCCTGACAAATTTACATGAATGTTCGATCGCTACTTTGCAAGTTTTCTCCCTAACAACACCACAATGTCGATGAAATGTTCTGCACCGTCAAAGGCAAATGAGGTAACACCCAAAAGACAGAGGAAGATGCTAACCATCGCACATAAAAGTTGGACTTCTGGACATGCTAAAGGTAGACGTTACGCAGCTATAGGGCGCCATTACGGAATAAATAAATCTTCTCCAACAAATGTCTATATAACTATCTAGAATACTGGACATATTTTTCTATGAAGGTTTGAACACTTTGAATTTTTATGAGTGTGTTTAAACAAGAGAAAAACCTGTGAAAATTGTAAAGTATGTAAAGTGTATAATAAGGGAATTTACAGCCTTTAAACATCTATAATCATTGTAAAAAATAAAGCGGACTGCTTTGCAGATTTTGTCTATTGCGGTTTATTTTTAAAACCTAACTCCTGTGATATTTTAAGACAGGGTTTGGCGGCGCGTACACATCGCGAGGCTCGGCGTCTCTCCAGTTTCTGCAATTTTGCAGTATTTTTCCTGCTCATTTCGGGTCTGTTCGTGCAGAACAGTAATGCCTTTACATCGTACACCCGACAGGAGATCTTGGATATTGGTTTGTGCATTTCGGACAGTTTTATCAGCAATCTACGACTCGTCCCAGAGATCGCCAGGACACCCGAGGCTGAGCGCTCTGTCCGGCCGGGCGGAAGTGCTCGGAGACGGCGATGCGAACGTAAACAAAGGCGGGGGAAGCGTGGCGGGCTAAGAGCTAAGCTAAAGCTAACACCACACCGACTCTCTTTACCCAGCATCTTCCTCGCCAATGTACGGTCCCTGGTGAACAAAATGGATGAGATTAGACTGCGCATCAACCACAGCAAAAGATTATGGTAATGCTGCTGGACCAGACGGTATTCCTGGGCGTGTCCTCAAAGCATGTGCAGAACAGCTCGCTGGGGTATTCACAGACATTTTCAACCTGTCCCTTAACCTAGCAGCTGTGCCAACATGCTTTAAAACCACCTCTATTGTGCCCGTGCCGAAACACTCCAGCCCAACATGCCTGAATGACTACCGCTCTGTAGCACTCACACCCATCATCATGAAGTGCTTTGAGCGGTTGGTCCTGGCACATCTGAAAGACTCCCTGCCATCCACACTGGACCCACATCAGTTTGCCTACCGTGGCAACAGGAGCACAGAAGATGCAGTCTCCATAGCGCTGCACTCTGTACTCACACACCTGGACAATAAAAACACTTACGCACGAATGCTGTTTGTTGACTTCAGCTCAGCATTCAACACTGTCATACCCTCTAAGTTAATGATCAAACTTAGAGACCTGGATATAGACACGTCTCTCTGTAACTGGGTTATGGACTTTCTGACTAACAGACCTCAGAATGTTAGATCAGACCACATTTGCTCCACCACCGTCACACTCAACACTGGTGTACCACAGGGCTGTGTGCTGAGACCCTTCCTCTACTCCCTTTTCACCATCGACTGTAGACCTGTGAACAGATCCAATGCCATCATCAAATTTGCAGATGACACCACAGTGATTGGTCTAATCAGCAACAATGATGAGACTGCCTACAGGGAGGAGATACAGCATCTGGCCACGTGGTGCACCAACAATAATCTGCTCCTTAACACCGACAAGACCAAGGAGCTCATTGTGGACTTCAGGAAGGGACGAACAGGCTCACATGATCCCATCTACATCAATGGGATGGCTGTCGAGCCTGTATCATCCTTCAAGTTCCTGGGGACCCACATATCCAAGGACCTTTCCTGGACCACCAACACCTCCAGCCTGGTCAAGAAGGCTCACCAGCGCCTATTTTTCTTAAGGCAACTTAAGAAGAAGAAGCAGCTGTCATCAGCCGTCTTGGTGAACTTCTACCGCTGCACAATAGAAAGCATCCTGACGAACTGTGTCACAGTCTGGTATGGAAGCTGCTCTGTTGCGGAGCGTAAGGCACTGCAGCGGGTGGTGAAAACTGCCCAACGCATCACAGGGACCACACTGCCAGCCATAGAGGACATCCAGAGGAAACACTGTCTGCGCCGAGCACGCAGTATTCTTAAAGATTCCTCTCACCCTGCTCACAGACTGTTTTCTCTCCTGCCTTCTGGCAGGCGCTTCAGGCTCCCCCGGACAAAAACCAGCAGACTAAAGAATAGCTTCTTCCCCAGAGCTGTCTCCCTTTTGAACTCTGCTCCCCACTGACTTTTTGCCTCCCTAATACACACCCCACTCTCCTCTCCTCATAACTCAGACTCATCATAATCACTGCACTACTTAACATTTGCACATTTAAAAATTGCACATATTCATTGCACTGATTCATTTATTTGAACTGTACATACCTACTGCACATGTACATTTGTAAATTATGTACACACCCACTGTACATATACATTTGTAATTATGTCTATCTATCTGCACACTTCTGATTATTAATAGCAACCTGTACATTTATCCATCTATTGTAAATCTCTGTTCATAGCTAACACAACCTGTATATAATGTTCATAGTACATCCATTTGTAAATTTCACCATAGTTTTTCTATAACTGCACTTTATAACTCATACCTGTATCCTGCACTTGCTGCTATTGCACTCCTGGTTAGACCTAAACTGCATTTCGTTTCCTTGTACTTGTACATGTGTGATGACAATAAAGTTGAATCTAATCTAATCTAATCTAACGAGGGACCACTTTGTGTATACAGTATATATGTATACTGTATGTACTGTATATGTGAAGTCCACATTCATTTGAGACTATGGGAGGGCATTGCTTGATGCATTTTTACAGAAACACAATTACTGAAAATAACAGCAAACAGCTGCATGGTGTTGCATATTATCAGCATTTTTTATTCTTGAGTTAAGTTGTTGCCATAAATTTGGTAACAGGCAGCAGTAGCTCAACCTTCAGAACCAACCTTCTAGTGTGAAGCACTACACACTTCCCCATTGTCCCTATTGTTTTTTTAATAACATAAATCTTTCATTAATCTAACATAAAAATGGGCTTTCCACTACATATTTCAATACTTCATTTACGTTATATTACTGTAAATCATACAACCTATAACCAGCATTCTTTTTCAGTGGATTTGGTCACACACTTAGCAAACAAATAGCAACAACCTAGCAACCCCTTCAAAGCAACATGCAAAAAAACCACAAGTACATAGCAATAGACTATGTTAACAACAAATCCACATCCACATGCTAAAAACCACTCAAAATACTAGGGATGCACCAAATTATTAGCCGCTGAAATTGATTGTCTGGAGGGTGCGTGATACTCATACTTAACTATATACACTGTGAAAAATGAAAACTTAAATTACGTTGACTTTTTTACAATTAAATAAATTAAGTTTAAGAGACTTAATGACAAACTTTATGACTGTTTTCAGTGATAAAGTATTTAGTTATTTTAGGTGTAACAAGTTTTAGTAATTTATTTAAGAAAACAAGAATGGAAGAGTCTTTTTCAGCTTGGTCCCTTTATTAATCTGGGGTCACCACAGCGGAATGAACTGCCAACTTACCCAGCATATGTTTTGGCACTGGAAGAACATGCAAAGTCCACACAGAAATGCCAACTGACCTAGCCAAGGCTCAAAACAGGGACCTTCTTGCTGTGAGGCAACAGTGCTAACCATTAAGCCACCGTGACACCCCAATATAATGTTATTAATATAATAATAATAATAGTAAAAATATTTTTTTATTACAGCACTAATAATTTCTTTCCCATGTTAATATAATAATAATAATACTTTTAAGCTTTGTGGCAAGTACAAGTATTGCTCACTATTAATAGCGAACAATGCTTAAATTAATAAAAAACTTGTTAAACCTAAAACAACTAACTTAATTTATTTCTGAAAACTGTCATAAATTAAGTTTGTCAAACTTAATTCATTCAATTGTAACAAGTCAAAGTAATTTGTTTAAGTGTTCACTTTTTTACGGTGTAAAAACCACACATGCTCACCAGAAATGACTTGTTGACAAGTCATTTCAATGGAGTAATTATTCCAGGTTTTCTGCCAAGTGCATCTAGAAGTTTTAGTTTTAGTTTCAGCCCAGAATTCTCATTTCAGAGCATTATTACAAAACATCTTTGCAACCGCATAACTTCTTGTCAATCAAACTCACATAGCAACAACCTAAAACTACACATAACACCTCAGCAACTACCCTGATCTCACGAGAAAACGTAAGTATTTTTTGTTTTGTCAGCTTAGTGGCTAATTCATATTCAGTACGATTTTAAAAAGAAGGTGTGCCACACAACCCTGCCACTAAACCCAACTGTCATTGGGTGATCAGCAAATTGTACTAAATTTTATGAATTAGATTGTGCGAATTCATACGAATTAGCCACTAAATCAAAAACTTACAAATTGCTGTGAGATTGCATTGCAGCAACTGCATATGAACCCCCTGTCTGTCTTATTTATATATAAATGGACTGTCAACCACCACAACTGCAAAGTAAAATTCTGAAAAACACTCATAACACCTTAGCAACAGGATTATTAATTAAATACACATAGCAACCTTTTAAAACCACACAACACCTTCGCAACTGAATAGCAACACCGTATCAATCTCATTTGTATAGTAATGGTCCACCAACCACATTTGCAAACCCAGCAAACAATTTTGTTTTTAATAGATGTCTAATAGACATCTATACGTAGACAGCTTGGTTAAAACAAAGCTAAATTGGGGCTGTCAGTGAACATCTAATAGACATCTAAGAATAGACCAGAACAAGTCGTCAAATAGATAGATTAGACAGACTATATATGTGTAGTCATCAGTGGTGTGAAGTTACTAATTACAAATACTCAAATTACTGTAATTGAGTAGTTTTTCTCAGGAATTGTAATTTACTAAGTAGTTTTAAAAATGTCTAAATGTCTCTCACTTGAGTACAATTTTAGTGCAGTATTGGTACTTTTACTCCACTACTTTCCTTCAATCTGCAGTCATTACTATTTTTTCTTGTCTATTTGAAAAATCCGTCCTGTGATTCCTGTCCTATCAAATCGCACATAGAAGGTAATTTGCATCATAATGAATTACCTCAAGACATGTGCGATGTCAGATTGACGTTGTACCATAACATCATGGGGACGTTGCATTTTGTTTAGAAATGAAAATCAGGTTGACGTCAGAACTCTACGTCTGGCCAGCGTCAATGTCCAACCAAATATCAACGTCAATTAATGTAATAGCTTGAGGTTGTGTGGATATTACTACTATGACCTATGGCCTCATCCGGAACGGTGACGAGTCTGCATACAGACAGGAGGTGG
>CAIGQZ010033257.1:2441492-2452044 GCA_903798205.1 Danio tinwini
TCTCTCTCTCTCTCTCTCACTCTCTCACTCTCTCTCTCTCTCTCTTTCTCTCTCTCTCTCTAAAGGTCGTTCGCTAATCTGTTTGTCAGAGTTTTAAACATGGCCATTATTGATGTTGTATGGCCTGTCAGTGCACTGAAGGACAGATTAAACACAGTCTGCATTCCCACAGCTTATGTCAACAATCCTGCAAACTGGCTCTTCTCCACACGCCGAGTCACCTCAGTAGTGAAGACTTTCAGGAGTTTGTCTGAGCGGATGTGAGCGTGATTAAATGCAGATCTCAGAGTCTGTGACTGACTGCGGTGGTTTGTTATCAATTACAGACGGGTTGTGGTGTTCAGTAGAGTGTTTCTTTGTGCTGTTAGATCAGATATAATGAATTTACAATTTACAGAGAAGATTTTTTTTCAACACGTTTCTAAACGTAATAGTTTGTTCTGTAGACAATTAAGAAAAAAAATTGCTTAAGAGGGCTAATAATATTGACCTAAAAAAAAACAATTATTATAGGAAATACTGTAAAAAGATTCTCGATCTGTTAAACATCATTTGGAAAATATCTGAAAAGAAAAATTCACAGTAGGGTGAATAATTGTGACTTTAACCGTATATCTTCAATTGTATAACTTTTTTGTTTGTCTATGTATGGGGGTATGTGGTGGTGTTGTGGGGGAGGTGGGGGGGTCGATTTCGCTACATGTAAAAGTGTATGTGACATGGGACTTATGGGACTTTTCATCATCATCCAGCCTGATCTCACGAGGAAACGTAAGTATTTTACGTTTTGTCAGTTTAGTGGCTAATTCGTAAAAATTCATACGAGTTCAGTCGTACGAAAATTTACGATTTTAAAAAGGAGGCGTGGCACCTAACCCCACCCCTAACCCCAACCGTCATTGGGTGATGAGCAAATCGTACCTATTTGTATGAATTAGATCGTATGAATTCATACGAATTAGCCACTAAATCAAAAAATTACGAATTGCTGTGAGATTGCGTTGCATCATCATCATCCTCATCTTCTAAATCCGACTTGTTTCTTTTTTTTTGCAGTTGCTAGATTATAGACTACTTTTTCAGTTCTGACACTATTTCTTGCAGTAATGAGTTTATAATCTTACAATTCTGACTTTTTTTTTCTGAATTTGTGACTGGTTATCATACCAATTTTTTTCCCCAAAATGCATTTTGTTCTGCATTTTTAGATAGAATCTTTACTGTCATTGTACAAGTACTAGTAAACGTAAGTGCAACATCAAGTGTATCAATATATTTAGCAAAAATTGTAATGCAATAAACATAATTTGCTCAGTTTTAGACATTCTCACAATTTGAACTGAATTTCTTTCCTAATTCTGACTTTTTTTTCGAGCAGATATAGTTTACACTCAAAAAAAGTATGTTTGCTGCTTATTTAAAATGAACTAAACCAACTCATTTCCCAGTGATGGGTTGCAGCTGGAAGGGCATCCGTGCCATAAAATGTGTGCTGGAGAGGTTGGCGGTTTACTCAGCTGTGGCGACCCCAGATTAATAAAGGAACTAAGCTGAAAATAATAATTATTATTATTTTTATTATTATAAAAAAAAGATATTGTTTTATGTTCAATTAACTTAAAATTGTAAAAAACATTTTCCAGTGTATTTTTTTGTTTATATTTTGCAACTTTCTTCTTCAGTTCTGTTATTTCTTGCAGTTAAGAGTTTATAATCTTACAATCTTATGTTTTTGTTTTCAGAAATTTGACACTTTGTTATCGGGCAATTCTAACAATCCCTACTCACCAAATCTTGCAATTCTAGTTCTGCATTTATGAGTTTATAGTCTATAGTTATGAATTTTTTACAGAAATAAGTTTATAAACTTACTATTCTGACATTTTTTTGCCTAATTAAACCCTCACTCATAGCTAGGGTCAGACAGAATCTGCAGAATTTTTTAGCTATTTCTGCTGAGAATTTTGTAAAAAAAAACGTGCAAATTTAGGAGGAATGATTTTGGGAGTATCATAACTAAAAACTTATGTGAAAAAAAAAAACTTTTTACCTTTTATTTAATGTTTACAATGCAAATCTAATTAGATCCACTTATTTGCTAAACAAAGCAAGTCTCTCATATAATAGATCTACTAAAAGACAGAAAATATTTATTTACAAACTGTATTGTTAATAAATCATATAAACATGTTCATATTACTCAACATTATTGCTGACATTAATTTGAAAAATGAATAAATATATATTTACACACTTTTACACAAGTAAATAAATAGACTGAATGATGGTGTAAAAATCTGCAGAAATCTGTGAGCGCAGATTGTCATGTTCTGTGTGTGGTTATAATTTTGCAATAATTACTCTATAGTTTCCATCATATATGAAATCAGAGATCAACAATGACATATCCACTGCATTATGTCACATTACGCCAGTGAAAGGGTGCTATACATGTACAAATGATCCATCTATTTATCATCCTCATATGAAAGCAGTATTGCATATGTCTCCTATTTCCGACATCTGAAAAGATGGAAATCATAAAGACATTCCATCCTGGTAATTGGTGTGACTGACTGAAGCCTTCGTTCCTCCTGGTGTCCAATGGCTACTTGTTGTGACACGGAAAATGTCTAGCAAATGTGTTGCATTTCCTTCCTTTTGAGCGTAATGGCTTCTGGCTAAAATTACACACTGTGCATTTTATTGATAAAAAACACTGTAGCTTTCACACATGTAGACCTTATAGTAGAGTATATGTCATAGTAGGAGCTATTGATTGATGTCTCTATGTACCTTTTGGCATGACTATTATGTTTTGAATTATGGTTTCCACGTCTAGTTTGGGGAACTTCCATTCAAAATATCTAAAACTAATCACTTTACATAAAAAGTTTGCACTACATTTATTCCATAGCAGGCACACTACGTCATAAGATGTAGGCCATTTAGGTTGTGAAGTTAGGGGCCAAAATTTCTAACCAGCTTCTGAGGACAACGTTTTTTTGATGTCCAATAATGACGTCAAATGTCATTGATATTTGGTTGATTTCAAATTGTGTTGGAAAATGACCAAAATCCAAAGTCATATTGAGGTCAAATACTGACGTTTGTTTGTCTGATAGCTTATCTGATAGACGTCATAGTGGTAACATCCACACAACATCAAGCTGTAACATCATTAGCTGTTGATATTTGGTTGATTTTAGGTTGGATATTGGACAACGTCAGTCTGATGTTGGGTTCTGACGTTGGGTTCTGACGTCAACCCGATTTTCATTTCCAAACAAAATGCAACATCCCCACGAGGTTGGGGTACAATGTTAATCTGACGTCATGTTGACGTCCTGTGCCTGCTGGGATAGTGAAAACCTACACTGTAAAATAATATCTGTTAATTAACAGTTTCTGTACTTTGCGATTCACAAGTGTTTTCTGCTTATTTACGGTTGTGAATTGCATTATGAGACCTTGATGTCTTCTCTGTCACTTTTTGATGTAGAAAATTCAACTCTGCAGTTTACCAAAGTGAATTTTATTGATATTTTGAAATAATATATTGTATAAGAAATGATATATAGAGCAGAGATGCCCAAACTAGGGCCTGTGGGTAAGCCCGCCATCTTATCTTAGAAGAGAGGGAGAATGATGTGAAGGTTGTGGTGAATGACTTTAACAGAGCTTATCATTTCTAATATTAATGTAATCTTTTGTTTGTCTGGTTAATTGTTGAGATACAAAAAAACAAATGAAATGTCTCAATTAAACTTTGAGCAGATTTTGAAAAAGTAAGGATCCTCACCAAGCAAATTAAGTGTATTCAATGAACTCAGCATCGGACACCACTGTGTTATAAATAGAATTGTTTGTTTTTATTGTAAGAAGTTCATTATAAAATGTATATATATATTAGGGCTGTGCAAAAATATCAATACATTTACAGTTTTTCTCAGTCGCGTTGGTGCATTTCTCACAACACTATTTACATTTGCACAACAGTTAATGCATTTCTCAAAACAATTAGTCACTTGTGCACATCATAGTAGCAGTTTCTCATTCCTTCCAGCAAATTGCAAATGCTTTTGGACATGCATCAATTGCTTTCATACAACTCTCTGTTGTTTGTAACATTTTTATTTGCTTATGTCATGTCAGTCAAAATTAACTGAACTTGTGGATGCTGAATAGTCATTCCATATAATACTAACAGTCCTCATTTCATTATTTGAGTCATTCATTACATACAAAAATGTTGAACTAGTTGTCAAAATCTGTCAAGCTAATTTTATTTAAAAACTTTTTAATCTTTTTTTTCTAAAAATGTCTTTTAAAGTGAACCATTTTATGAATGATTTACAGACCTGTGTGTGTTGTAGGTTCATTTCCAATATGTACTGCAATATTGTTTACAGTTGTGCACAGCTCTACCCAAAGGAGGTTTATGTTTGTTATAAATAAGGGTGTATTTATTCTTTTTGTAAAAGAATAATTTGTAAAGAGCATCTGCAGTAAAAATGCGAAACATACATATTCAGTGTCTTGTACTCAGATACCTCACTAAATGCAGTGATGTCTAACTGTAAATGGCTGTGCAAATAGTATATAGTGCTATCTTGAGCATTTCAGGAAGTGTCACCAAAATCAGACTTTTTTGCATTGGAAAAAATGTACAGAGTAAACTGTCATAATGAAAACATGACAAAGCCATTTGATATCTTGTTCAAAAACAATGGTGTCAGGACTTTGCATCTTGATGACACTGACACTTTCATTGACATGAATACTTGCTTTTGAGAAATGAGCTATCCATTTTGAGCAAGTGACACGCTTTTGCAGGTTATCTACTAGGTTTTGCAGTTTGTACTAATTGTTTTGAGAAATGCATTAACTGTTGTGCAAATGTAAATAGTGTTGTAAGAAATGCACCAAAGCGACTGGGAAAAACTGTAACTATTGCGATAATTTCTTTGACGATAGTGTATTGATAGTCCAACCTCAAGTATCGATTCAAGTTGTACGGTACGGTATCAGAAGCAAGCAAGAGTGAGCATGGCGGAAAATATAAAGGTGCCTCCAGCTTTTAGAGCTGACGTGTGGCTGCACTTTGGTTTTTAACGATATACCAGGGAGTACTGAATTAGACAAAAAAAGCCATTTGTAAGCTTTGCAATATATTTAGTTCTCTGTTCAATCACACTGTGCAGTTCTAATGAATTGGAATGGATGGAAAATAAATTGGAATTGGAATTTTAATTTGTCTGCCGACTTTATCAAGTTGTCAATATAATGTGACATTTACTAATACAAACTATTGCAATATATCATAATATTTATTGTATCCTGACCCATGTATCGTATCGTGAGGCCCTTGCCAATACACACAACCCTAATATACAAATACATATATACAATCATTCATTCATTCATTTTCTTTTCGGCTTAGTTTCTTTATTCATCAGGGGTCACCACAGTGGAATGAACTGCCAACTTATCCAGCAAATGTTTTACACAGCGTATGCCCTTCCAGCCACAACCCAACACTGGGAAACACCCATACACTCTTGCATTCACAGTCATACACTAAGGCCAGTTTAGCTTATTAGCCTGTACCACATGTCTGAACTGTGGGGTAAACCGGAGCACCCGGAAGAAACCCATGCAAACACGGAGAGAACATATGCAGACTCCACACAGAAATGTCAACTGACCCAGCCAGGGCTCAAACCAGCGATGTTCTTGCTGTGAGGCAATCGTGCTACCCACTGCACCACCATGATGCCCGTATAAATATTATATATAGAATTATTAATGCATTTTTTTTCAATTTATTATTATAATTATTATTAGGGCAATTAATATGGCAACTTTAATGTAATAGTTTGGTTTATTTAACTTCGGCCCACCACTCTCAAAAAAGTTTGGGCACCCCTGATAAAGAGAAATAAGTGTTTTAAAAAAATGGAAATACTGGCAGTTTATTACCAGATTTTTGTGCTGTAATTTACAACACCGATACACACAATTTATCACTTAAAACTATTAAAAATGTCAATAATTTTTTTAACTTTTCAACATCAAAAGTTGTTGGAGGAAAGATTGAGATGGCATTATGCAATTCAAAAGCACAAATAAACAAAAAGAAAAAAAGCTAATTTACGGATTCCTTTTTACAGTATAGTGAGCGGTATGTTTGGCTTTGTGCTTTATTTATATACATCATGTAAATAACAATACACTTTTTACAAGCATATCTTTACTGAATTGCTTCATTTTCTCTTTGTATTCTCTACAGTACAGTAATAATCAATATACGACACATTTTGAGATGTCACAGTTGATTTGTGGTCTGTTGAAAATATTTGTAACTAAGTTGTCTTTTAATATTCGATGGACGATCTGTGAGGAGAATTATGACACATTGGTGTACCATACAAAGCATCATTAGATAAAATATGTAATATTTAGTATAAGTACTAATAATACACAATGGGCCATTAAAATATTATAAAATACACACCTGAGGAGCATTATTTTCTAATATTTAAACAGAGCAGACAATTAGTTGTACCACACCGTAAGTCACAGTTCCAATTTTTATTATTTCATTTTAAGACATATTTGTCTGTTTTTTGGTCCTTAGCTCCTGGACTAATTTCTTACACAACTTACTGTTTACATAATGGACTATATGCACAGCTAGTGTTTTCAGCCAATGATGAATGTCCGGTAAAAGGTTAATGTGACTATTTTCAAATTCATAAGGTTCCTTTTACAGCATCAATGTTGTAGGGGAGAGCGAGGCACAAAGTAACACTTTTTGGTTTTGGTCAAATAATGAACAAAGTAATAGGGTTAGACAAACCATATTTTTTTTACCAATAACACACAAGCCTCTCCTACAAATGAACAGTGATCGCTGGACCTATGGTTTCTGTGCAGCATTGCCAAATATGCCAGGAGTAAAAATGTTACTATTTACCCCACCTGCGGGGCAAGTTGTAACAGACAGGGGGTTAGTTGTAACACATGCTTATAAAGGCAGATTTCAAATTAATTAATTTAAATTCAGTTTACTTAAATAGTAGCTATATTTCCTCAGCAATTGGCTCATTTCTTTTTTATTCATAGCACATATTATCCATTTATCCACTATTATACAATACATTTATTTGCATTATTAGCAATAAAATATTTTTTTTTCTATTAAAACAATATTTTCTATTAAAAACACTTTTTTATTTAAAAACTGGCAGGAAGACGCCTGCTGACATGGTGAAAACCCCTGACTGAAGCATGCCATGGTTAAATACCTTAAAACTCCGTGTTACATTTAACCCCGCATTATTTTGTGCCCCGCGCTCCCATAATGTCATTAAATACAATCAGTTAAATAAGCATTCATTTCGTTGTTAAAGCATAAAAAGCAATCTAACACAGAAAGTCTATTGACAATACTGGGGTCAAATTAATTTCCATATTTTAAAGACATGGCGAGAAAAAAAATATATAATGCAGTGCTTCTTGTTTGGTCTGATACCCAAGTGAAGACCTGCCTGGCTGAGATTTTATTTAATTTTTTAAAGAAATCAGATCTTAAACGCTGACTGAAATTAAAGGTCTGCATGTGTGCATATACATAATTCGATTTTGGCAGTTGTAGCTGTGAACTACTGAAATCATTTCCAAACCTGCTTGAAACTACGTTATCTGAAAATATTCACATACCCTAAAATGTTCGTCAGCCAATCAGAATCGAGCATTCAGCAAAACTTTAATATAAGTTAACAAACCTGAGCAGACGCTTGTCTCTGCAAATGTGCAATGGAGTGCAGTTTCTTCATCGAACACAAGAGGGTGCCGTTGAGCTTTATTCCTGAGACTGCATTGACAGGACATTATAGTTATGATTATATTCTCAGACTTGACTGTAAAAAGTAGGGTGTGTTTGTTTCTCTGTTCAGCACTTGTCATGCTCATGCCTCATTGTTTCTCAGTATTGTGTTTGTATTGTCAGGTTTTGTGTTGTCAGGATGTTTGATGTTGAACCTCATCCTCAGGGCAGGGGTGAGTGATATTTTGACTGTGTATTTGTGTGTGTGATTCTGTGTGTGTCTGGGATGTTGAACTTCGCAATTGTGTTGGTGTGGCCTTGGCTTGAAGATGCCCACAAGTTTGTTAACAGGTCAGCAATTCAGGAGACCACAAACCACAAATAACCAGCAGAGATAGACTGGAACATTCGCTCATACCACTCAACCTCTGAACAAACCGCTCCTGTTACTAGAGATCTACAGTTACTCCTTGAATAACACAACCCCTGGATAACATTAGCCAGGTGTAAGATTCAAATATCAGCACTGGTGGATTGCTGAATGTGGAAATGGCAGCTTGGCTACTGCAGTGAACACTGCAGCAAATGCTACAAATTGTACTAAGTAACCACATAGCAACACCTAAGCAATCTGAAATGCTTGGTAAAAACAAAACAACACCCTAGCAATCTCAAACATAGCAATACATAGCAAAGCTTCAAAAAGCCCAAAACAAGTTGCAACAATGAAAAAAGCACTTGGCATTACTTAGCAACAACCTAGAAACACTATAGCAACATAATACAGTTTAAGAACTGATCTGAAAAGCTTGGTAACAACATGGCAATGCCATGTTACAAACAGGTTTGTAACAACAGCCTATAGCAACCTCTCATAGCAACGTGAGGCAAAGATTAAAACTTGGCATAGCTTAGTATCCACATAGCAACTCTGAAGGCCTTATTAACACATAGCCATAATATCTTATCAACAGCATGTTAAAATAAAACTACACACAACAGCCCATTAATTAAACATTAAAGCCCTACTGTAGAAACCACACAGAACACCATAGCAATTGCATAGCAATGTTTAAATAAACAATCAAAACTAGCCAATAACAACATAGCAACATTCTAGCACCCTTATTGAACAAAGCAACATTCAGCAAAACCAGCGAAACAGCACTTGGCATTACTTAGTAACCACATAGCAGTACCCTAGCAACCACCTAGAAACAACATAGCAACATATAACAAAGCTTAAGAAACAATCTGAAATGCTCAGTAACAACATGGCAATGTCATAGCAACCTTAACCATAGCAAAAGCTTAAACTCAAAACAGGTTTGCAACAACAGCCTAGCAACCTTTCAGGAAAACAGAAACATGCAGCAAAGTTTAACAGTTGACACAGTTTAGTATCCACATAGCAACTCTGAAAGCCTTATTAACACCCTAGCAATGAGCCATAATATCATATCAACAGCATGTTAAAATTAAACTACACAGAACAGCCCATTAAACACTAAAGCTCTATAAACCACCCAGAACACCATAACAAATGCTTAGCAATGTTTAAATAAACAATCAAAACTAGGAAATATCTACATAGAAACGCGGTAGCAACCTCACTAAACAAAGCAACACAGCAAAACCTAAACAGCACTTGGCATTTCTTAGTAACCACATAGCAATACCCTAGCAACCACCTTGAATACCATACCAACATATAAAAGATGCTTAAGAACTGACCTGAAAAGCAGATGACCTAGCAACTTCAAAGACAACAATCTATAGTAAAGCTTTAAACACTCAAAAATATTTGGCAATCTTCGTGATAACATATAGTAGCAACATGGAGCAAAGATTCTTAACTCTTGGCATAGCTTAGTAACCACATACAGTAGCAACTCCAAAGGCCTTAGTATCACCAAAGCAATGAGCCATAATATCTTATCAACAGCATGGTTCAAATAACCCTGCAAAAAAAGCAAAAAAAAAAAAACTGCTTAAACCAGCCTAGGCTGGTTGGCTGGTTTTAGCTGGTCAACCAGGCTGGTTTTACAGGGTTTTGGCCATTTCAGGCTGGTGTCCAGTCATCTGCAGCATGGTCTTAGCTGGTCAGGCTGGGACAAGCTAAAACCAGCTTAACCAGCCTAGCCAGGCTGGGAGTCCAGCCAAAATCAGCTATGTCCAGCTTAAACCAGGTGGTAATTTTCCAGCCTGACCAGCTAAGACAAGGCTGGAAATGGCTGGAAACCAGCTTGGAAATGGCCAAAACCCCTCTAAAACCAGGCTGGTTGACCAGCTAAAACCAGCCAACCAGCTTAGGCTGGTTTAAGCTGTTTTTTTCAGCAGTGAAATCTGCACAAAACAGCCTATTTACTAAATATTTTTACAGTCCGCTAAGCCACTGAGCAAAGCTTAACTCAAAACAGATTATTTCAAACAAATTGTGGGTGTAATATGGACAAAACCAAGTGCTGGGTTATTTTTTTTTAATTGATAGGGCCAGTTTTAACCCAATGTTTGGATTGGTCTATTCATTCATTCATTCCTTTTCTTTTTGGCTTATTCCCATTATTAATCTGGGGTCGCCACAGCAAAATGAACCGCCAACTTACCCAGCATATGTTTTAAGCAGCGGATACCCTTTCAGCTGCAACCTATCACTGGGAAACACACACAGACCCACACACACACACACACACACACACACACACACACACACACACACAC
>CAIGQZ010033257.1:2483575-2509090 GCA_903798205.1 Danio tinwini
GTGTGTGTGTGTGTGTGTGTGTGTGTGTGTGTGTGTGTGTGTGTGTGACTGTTACGCGCTGTTTAAACTTGTTTTGTCGATAAGGTCTCTTACTGACAGCAGTTCTGAATGAGGAATAATCAGTGATTCATTGGATAGAAAGAGCAAGCGGCTGGTGAAGACCTGATCTGTTTGAACCTGCTTTCAGCCCAAATATTCAGGTGTTTCAGACAGGAACCAAATATTTCTTGACGGGATTAACCTGTTTGTGGTGCAGTGGCTGGCAGGGTATCAGACTTCATGTCTTTTTTTGAGAGGAAGTACGGTCTCAATCGGTTTAAACTGTGTGCTAGATTAATTATTAGGGTTTAATGAATTTCCGATTTGTTTTTGAATTCCACTAAAGATATTACAGCAACTTAACATGTCAGACAAAAAAAAAATAGCTTTTTTTTGGGAATTACAGCATGGCTTTTACATAAATTAGACAATATGGACAAAACAAAATTAAAAATGTACTTCAAGATTTGTTTACAACTGCAGTTTTTAGGTAAAATTAATGCTTTGGTGCAGTATGATGCAACAACTTTGCTTCTTTTCACACTAATGATACTTACAAACAGGGCTTTACATTAACGCCCGCCAACCCGCCGGATGCGGGTAGATTTCAGCTCTGGCGGGTTAGACAGACACCTCCACTAGCCACTTTGGCTGGTTGGAAATCATTTTTAAATAGTAGTTGTCTTAAAAGCAGGATTCGACAATAAGGATGACACAATATTCGTGCAAATGCGATCTCAGAATCGAGAAGCAGCATGACTGACTAATATAATCGTGTTTGTGCAGGCAAAAGAAAGCCGATTGATTACCGAATGAGAGGATAATCACTCGCGCCAACAGCTGATGTGATGCACGCGACTGTTTAAAACATGTGCGCGCTCCTGTTTCCTTGCTTGAAACAGAGCAAGGAAATAGAGCAAGCTCATACACAACATACACAAAAAGTAAAATTAATTAGGAGGCATGTGGACATTCCACAAAATGTAAATTTAGCATGTCAAAGTCAAATTTATGCATATAAAATATATTTTCCCAACAACAAAATTGTGGCTAGTGAAAATGGCGAGTGGCTAGTAATGTTGGAAAACTACTAGCCACACTGGCTAGTGATCAAAAAAGTTAATGTCAAGCCCTGCTTACAAAGACATATTATCAACAAATAAAGAATTACTTTAGTGCAGTTATTTGTATAACACCAAATAAACACCACAAAACAACTTCACAGTGTCTATGATTTGTCATCAATAACCAAAAATGTTTGCCTAACCTATCTATTTCCAAGTGGATAACTTTTCTGGCATGGTCAGTTTGCTCTGTAGCTCACTTTATACAGTGTTGTACTTTTGATTGATTGGGTTTGAGTCTGGTGAAGCACGGCTCTACAAAAGAGCTTAAAGTAATGCAAAATAAAAGTAAAGCCATGTGGTCACAGTGCACTTTTATGTCTGCTTTTGAAAACACTATTGTTTGGGTTTAGGGAAGGGTTTAGGTGTACAAGAAGGACGTGTATCTGGAACACAACAAAATGTACCCTAAGTAATGTATTTCAGATTCGCAATAATGTAGACAGCTCCCTCTAGTAGATTTGCTTTCTGAAACTTGCAACAAAACATACCAGGAACACAGTGGTGGATTTAGGCATTTAGGGCAATATGGCCAATCACCCAGGGCGGAATCTTTCTGGGGGTGGCACGGGGTACGGTGAAAAAAAACAAAAAACGTGCCCCAGCAAAAATCATCTGTGCCCCAGTAAGCTTTGAGAGATACAATTTGCTTTATGTATTAATTTAGAGTGGTAATCCCAGAATAAGGCATCTTTTGCACATGCAAATTTGTTATTCTCTATGTGCAACTGAAACAATGCTGGTGAAAGCAAACTGACACATGCGCACAGAAAACCATTCCCGCGCACCTCACGCTCTGCTCCTGCTCTTGTTTACGTGCACAACCATAACATATGCGCCGCTCATGCATTGTGAAACCGCAGTAAAGGCCTTTTCTGTTACTTTTATGATACAAGGTGTCGACACGCAGCGAGTTTTGCAAGTTGACAAAATTGAAGCTTATAATATGATGATGATCTTATTTTGACTAAGCATGTCTATGTAGCAGAAAGGAGAGATAGAGTCAGGAAGGTAAGACTTAATAACAATAATTCTCAGCCTTCAGTTGGGTCTAAGATGAACAGATAATTCTATAAAACATATTTTTTAGTATTCTATAGAATTCAGAAGGTCATGATTCGCACTCGTTAAATAATTGCTTTGTATAGTTTTTATTTTACATTCTTCAGGTGATACAAAACAGATGTTTCGGCACAATGCCTTTCTCAGTGTGTATTATAGTATTCTCAAGAATTGTCATAGTTAATATTCATGCTAAATATTTCTTGTGATCTTAGCATATCACTCCAGTTTTGTCTTTACTTTGTTTCCCAGTTACATTTAGGATTGTGTTCTGTTATTTATTTAAAATCATAATTGAATAATAATAATAATAATAATAATAATAGTTGTATTTATAATAAATATAAATATTTTTAATAATCCCAATTCTTGTTTTGTTCATATTTTACAAGCAGGCCCTGGGGGGTGATTTGCAGAGCGACCTGAAATTATAACGAGAATGGCGATAACAAGGGTCTTGTTAGCAAATCTTAGGCTGTGGACAACATGAAACTTGTATTGTTCTCTGATAACTCTACCTTCCCTGTCTTTTTCACATCTGGGAGAGTTACGATGTGGAGAATCCCCTAAGAAGCATACCACCCTGTTACATACCCAAAGTGAAGCATTCGGGTGGATCAGGGATGGTTTGGGCTGCAATATCATGGAATTCCCTAGGCCCAATGCTTGTGCTAAGTACTGGCAAGGCCAAGGACTACCAAACCATTCTGGAGGACCATGTGCATTCAATGGTTTACGCCAGGGTGTCAAACTCAATTCCTGGAGAGCTGCAGCCCTGCAGAGTTTAGTTCCAGCCCTGCTTTAACACACCTATCTCCAGGTATCAAACAAGCCTAAAGCACTCAATTAGTTTGATAATTAGGGTTGGAACTAAACTGTGCAGGGCTGCGGCCCTCCAGGAATTGAGTTTGACACCCCTTGTTTAAGCATGATATCCTGAAGGCAGTGCTGTGCACCAATACACAGCAAGACTGGGGCTGATTGGTTTGATAAGCATGATAGTGAATTGAACATCTTCCATAGCGTACAGAATGACTAGACCTAAATATTGTTGAACCACTTTGGCTACTAATAAATTATAATCATTGTCCAACCACTATATATGTGAACAAACCTCAAAATGTAAACAAATCTTTAACTTTTATTACATATTATTTCACAACATTTGTTCTATTTTTTAAACTTATTCCCTGCAATTCATCTTCTATTATTGTCTAGTTTAGGTGAGTTGTTAATGGTGCCAACAAGACATGTTTGCCCACTGGATATTTTTTCTTTTTCTAGCCATTTTTTGTAAACCCTAATGATGAGACGTGCTACCTGCTAAAAATCCCAGTTGATCAGCAATTTCAGCAATACTCAGGAAACAACAACCTACACCACATTCACAATCCTCTGTTTTAACTGTTAAGGCAGATCGTCTTGCCCCTTGACCATGATCGCATACCTAAATGCATATTATATAATTGCTGCAATGTAATTGGATATTTAGAGTAGCTGTCTCTATCCTTTCATCCATTCATACATGCCAATAATAATTTCTAAATGTGTATTTATTTACATTTTTATGCAACTTCTTTGTTATTTTTGAATATGGCACACAAAACATCTGTGCTGAAAAGTAATTATGATAATTCAGAAGTGATAGGCAGGGAGAGATAGATATTTAATTGCTCCCCGAGGGGGACTTTTCTAACATTCCTCTATAAAATATTGCAGAAAAGCCAAGACAGGTCACTCCTGAATATTTTAGCCTGAGCTTTTTATTAATTTTATGTTAATCATTTGGGTATAATTTTTAATAAAAAATGTGATGTTAAAATTGATACATTAGACAATGGTGGCTAAACCCAAAGATAAAGTTTGGGTTTTAGAAGCCTTTGAAAGCCTAGAAGGCCTCTTGTCATGCCTGTAGCCGGGGGGGAAGGGATGGGGGTTCGGGTGATTCGAACGAACCACCCCCTACGGCCAAAATGTCCAGAATTTGTCCTTTTAGTTATTTTATGTAATTTAATATTATATAATATATTTATTATCTAATTAATATATATTATATTTAGTATATATTGTAATAAAGTGTAATTTTAAATAACTATAGCCAGTAATTCGAATCCCATGGAGCCTTAAAGCCACAATAATGTGACGCGAGTCACGTGACATAACCCACTGAGTGGTAACATATAAATCTATGATGCAACATTCATACTTGAGTAACAATATGGGCAGGGCTGGAGCAAGCTGAACTGGCGCTGTAGGCGAACGGCGATCACGCCACCCTTAACCCGAAAGTGAAATAGAAAGTGACCAGTTCGCGGATGAAAGTGAGGACCTGGAGGAAGGGGGTGGATGTTGCGGATGAAAGTAAGGACCGGGGGGGGGGGGGGTTCACTCACTATTCTGCCGCCCAAAACGGCTGCCTAAGTTGCCTCTATGGTCGCGCCAGCCCTGGCTATGGGTCAAAAAGAACAAGAGTGGCAGAAAGGGCAGTCAGCGGCATCATTATCGCAAAATATTGAACATATGTTCAAAAAGACTGCCAAACAAGGTAAGACTAAAGTTACTTAAGTTACTTTCTAACAAATAAAAATCTGTCCCTATCCATAAGGCTCTAGGCTAACTGGCCACGTTAAGACTCACCCATTACTGACAAAGGTTCAGAATTTGTCTCATACATGAGCTCATTTGTCCTATTTTGACTGCTATGCCATCATAAATAATGAAAATAATCCATCGAAAAAGGCTTTAAGACCAAACGGAATCCTCTGTCCGCTGTTGCTTCGGTGGGACTATAATCTGATGTAAGAGAAGTCTTCTTTCACTATTGTTTTTAAACAGAGAAAACATTTGCAGGTAACTTTTATTCTAATTCTTGAAAAAAATCAGAAAAATTTATTATTATTGTTTTAATATTATTATTATTATTATCATTATTATTATTATTATTATTATGTTTTAATTATGATAGATAGTTATGATAATTGTGACTGAGGACAGTTGAATGCAGTTTGTTTTTTGTCAGTAAATGACAGTAGGCTACAGTTTTTTTACTTTAAAACTTTAACAGATTCCTATTTTTTCCTAATGATAAATGATGTAACAAATTTGTATTTTAAAAATTAGTCTTGTTTTATTTTTTCTTTATTGCAAATATTTAGGAAATATTTTCAGTACATCAAAAAGTGTGGTTATGATGACATCTGACTAGCTAATCCAGCAAAAAAGTACTGCTTAAAATGCAGTAATTAAATCTCATAGTTAAATAGAAGCTGAGGCGTATAACTGCAAAAAGGTCCACTTTTTGAGAAAAAAGAACCACCCCTTTCACCAGGCTGGCTACGGGCCTGCTTGTAATCTTCCAGATGTTTCTGAGGAGACTGGACTCGTGTGCTACAGTATGTGTCATGGAAAAAGGTGTGAGCATTAAAAACAACAGCATTGTTCTGCACCACAAGAAAGACAGAGAGAGAAAGAAGAGGGGATGCCCTTTTCTGAATCTGAGTCATGCTGGAGAAGTTGATGCCGAGTTTTCCGAGCCGGAACACCACAGCGGAACAGGAACAGGAAGACACCTGGGAATTTCAATACAAACAATAACAAACAGAACTCAGGAAGGGCTAGCGCTAAAGACGCTAAGCTAATGTGTGGGTGGGTGGGTGTATTAAACATGAATGAAGAAGAGTGTGTAAGTGCATGGCAGAGGAAAGGAGAGCATTGTACTAGGAGGAGGATGTCTGATTAAGCAAACATGACTCTATCGTTACCTGGAAGTTGAGGTCTCATAAAAGGTTGCTTGTCCTCTACCCCAAAATAACACTTAACCAATATTTACTACCCTGTAATCTGACAACTCTTGCACTCCTCTTTCCTTTATCTTTCTCTCTTACTGTCAGTCAATCTATCTCTCCTCCCCAAGGGCACCTTAATCTCAAAACAGAATCAAAATACCGCACTAAAAGCTTCTTTCTCATTATGTAGTTAATAACAAAAGATGTACTATGTGACCTCACGTTGTTTCCATGTCACTTCTAGCGTGTGTTTGGTTGTAAGAGACGTAACTTTGTGGACCGAGACAAAGTTGTTGGCGATTCTTCCTATTCTAAAGTCATGCACTGTGAAACCCTGTCACCAATCCATCTTGCAGTGTAAACACAACAGGGACGAAAAGCTATCCCAGATAGTCATGTAGTGTGAAAAAAGTCTTAACTCGGCATAACCAAAATCAGCTGTTAACCAAAACTAAAGCTAGAAACTAGCTAAACAAAACCAGAACAAAATAATCAGGAGCAAACAACAACCTTATGGCATATTTATCAGAAAATTACAAATGACAAATTTATACTGGATTTTGTATCCCTACAATGCATGTAAACTACTGTCAAATTACTGTCCCGGACGAGCCCCCATATTTGTCATGACTCAGCTCAAAAGCCATGACAAATTAAAGTAGGACATTACGATATTCGATATTACGATAAAGTATAGAATACGAAATTCTGTCGTTCGGCACTGGGAAAAGGGGCGGGATTAAACAAGATGATTAGACATTAAAAAAAGCGAGCAATTGCTCCATGTTTTAAATTTCTGTTCAGAGAGGTCATGTTTTAATCCTGGATTGGTCTCACACAGTCAAGTGATACGATTTCGCAGGTCAGAGTTCACCAAGCTTGAACTTTGCTCTGCAGCAACCTGCGAAACTCCAGCGCATGACCCTGCGTTTCCGGTCTGACGAATTCGCGTGCGTATAAATGGAAGTCTTTGGGGATAAAAATCCAGTGTGACCGCAGCTTTATAGGGGAGAAAACAGGTGTTCTGAATTTGGCAGATGAGTCTCCTAGTCCCACCCACTGGCCGGCAAAACAGGAAGAATGGACACTCATCAAACTACCTTGACGTCAAAACAACATTAAACTGACATCTAACACTGGCGTCAAAAAGCATATAAAAAATTGATTACAGGACTGTCCATGTTAGAAGAATGTTAGATGGTAATATAGTTAATGTAAAGTGGTCAATAGACATCAATTTTTTTTCTTTTTTTTTTCTTTAGTTTTTTTTTTATGTTTTTTGACATCAAGGTTTTGGGATATATCTTGCATTCACTGAGTATCCAATGACTACTGTCACAATCATACACTGATTATATATGATGTCATCGCTTCATTGGTCCTCTGTCGACGGTTATTAGTCACATGCTTAGATCTTTCTGGCCTTCCTATCCAGAGTAAACACAATATGTACCACATCAACACCCGTCATTAAAACTCATCACCTGCATGCTGTTACGCTCTCATTGTTTTGAGCAATAACCTTCACACAGTAATTCTGTCAGCAGAATCATTTATCTACAGTACACCTCTTTATTGCAGCTGTAGGCCCAAACATGCTACCTGCACTAAACATGCTTTACACCGAAGCCAAGTCTTCTTACATCATGAAAAAAATTGTGTGGGTTTTTTCAAGCTTCTAGAACTGAATATTTGGTTGTTATATGCCTAAAATTAAAACCATAAAACTAAACCTGGTTTTGTTATTAAAAAAAACTAAATGAACATCAAATTAAACCAAATAAAATGTATACACGACTTAAACGTATGTTATTCACCAGAGAAATGTTTCTCATTTTTATACCTTGGAAAATAAATTGGCCGCAAAGGTGGAAACAAAAGGCGAAGGACCAAGTCATGGGTCACCAAGTTCAGTCTTGTAGGGCCGGTGTCCTACACAGTTTTGCTCTGACTTGCCTCAACACACTTGCGTGAAGGTTTCAAGTACATTGATTAGCCTAATGAGGCGTGTTTGATTAGGGCTGGATCTAAACTAAGGCTCTGTCTGAAATCGCCTACTACTCAAGTGGGTACTACATTTGAATATGAATTTACATTACCATTAGAAAAGTGTTCTACATCAGGGGTGCTCAACCCTGCTCTTGGAGATCCACCTTCCTTCTGAGTTCAGCTCCAACCCTGATCAAACACACCCGAACCAATTAATTAGGACCTGAACAGCACTGGATAATTACAGGCAGGTGTGTTTGAAATGGGTTGCAACTGAAATCTGCAGGATGGTAGATCTCTAGGAGCAGGGTTGGTCACCCCTGTTCTACATGGTATGAATGTGAGCAGTAAGAAAGGAGCTTGGACATACTACATCCGCCATTTGTCATTATCACGTGACCTATCTGTGGCAGTTGAGTCGCTTCACTCCCATTCATGAATTCTCTCCTGTGGCATCATGGGATAGCGTAGCGTCCATGGGATGTGCACCTCAGAATCTCGCCGGAAGTAGTAGGTCACCTGGGCACTTCTCACATACTATTTTTCGAATTCTATATAGTATGGAATGTGATTTCAGATTCAGACTAAAACTAAACTGGTCCTCCAGTAATGTCGGAACCTGACACAGCTAGTTGAATGACAAGTCAGCAGTGGAGATGAAGCAACTTTGGGTAAAAGTGGAGGCCCATTTGGTGTAGTCTGAGGCTCAGTGTTTGCAGGATGAGCTAAGGATTGGACATTGCAAGGGAGTCAAGAGATTGTCTAAACAGTTAGTTGTTTTATCTGAATAGCCCTTGTAGGAAGCAAACCTATGCCAGTGGTAGGGGCATAAGCATCCCCAAGCTTAACTAATCAAATTTCGCCAAAACGATCAGTGGAATGGCCAAAGGTGCAAGCTTTCACACCTGTTCAGTTCTGGCAACTTGGTTGAGCTCCTGGATGAATACGACTGTGGCCTCTGACTCCAGGTTGATCTTTTTGTGGAATCTCTTTAGCTATAGCAAAGGTGGCTCTGGGTCTGCAGTGGGTTCTGGATCTGTGGTTGTTGTGGGAAGGATGAAGATGGTCTGTGAGTGTCTCAATCAGCTTCCTTGTTCGGTAGTCAGGGCACTGATCAGGCAGTCAGCCATTTCAAGTGTTGTCTCAATAGCAAAATTATGGTTGCTTACTGAAAAGTTCCACAATGCACCATGAAAATCAGAGTGCACTGATGCTCACTATGCTCCCTTCATGGATGTTCAGAAGCTAGAAACATGAATCGTGTGAAACAAATCATTAAATTTTTGTTCTGCGGGTCATACAGAATTCTGTGTTTTTCCACCTTGATGATGAGACGAATGTTGTCCAGATCACCTTATTTTTGAGCAAGTTAGTTCTCTCTCGACCAACCTGTCAGCCATGTTATGTCTCATCGGGCAATCGCTGAGATACAAGCGTCTCTATCCTCCAACAATATACAATAGTTTTCATGAGGGAAGGAAATCATAGAATTTTGTATACTTCATTTTTTTAAGCCTGCTGTTTTTTATTCACTTATTTTTCCATTAAGCGGTTTTATTTTAGCGTTTTTTTAAAGCATGACAGTAAAACATGAACATGGTTATGAATATATTAAAACATATGTTTGTTTGTTTGTTGTAAAAATTGAATAATGACAAAAAATACACAGCAAAATCCTCAGAAGAAAAATTTACTCAGTTCAGAGAACATTTGGTCCCGCTCTAGAACTGAGGACAGGTGTAATGTGCTCTGATTTCCTGCTTCTGGTCAGAATCCTGGCCGCAGCATTCTGGATGAGCTGCAACTGTCTGACTGTCTTTTTGGGAAGGCCGGTGAGGAGGCTGTTACAGTAATCCACTCTGCTGCTGATGAAAGCATGAACGCAAAGTTTCTCTAAGTCTTCACTGGAAACACAGCATCTGATTCTTGCTATGTTTTTGAGATGATAGTATGCTGATTTACTAATTGCTTTGACATGACTATTGAAACTCAGATCTGACTCCAGAGTTACACCAAGGTTCTTAACCTTATTTGTTGTTTGTTATTTGGTTAGAGATTTTTTATGGCTGCAGTGTATGCAATCATACAACATTCATTCATAATTCCCAGCATGCACTCTAGGGGAAAAAAACCTCACCACAATTGAGAAGCATACGCTGATTCTATATGTCTGTGTGTTTTAAGTGTTTCATGATCTGATAAAAGTATTGCTGAGTTCTATTTTCTTGATATAGTGTTTGTGATAAAACCCTATTCAAACTTAATAGGGCAATACAAATTTTGCTGATTTGACTAGTGACTAAATCACCACAGAATCAATTACCCAGGGCACAATTGCTCTCTTTATACAAGATTTGCCACAATACACTATTTGGCAAACTAAGAGAAACTAACATTAGTAATCAAAGTCAGAGTAGTCAGAGCCCAAGTAAATACAAAAAGTGGTGTTTTTTTATTGTTATTGTAGAAAATGACTTATAGTTAGTTCTTAATCATATCACTATATGGAATTTTGTAGAGTCTGGCATAAATAAGGCCAAACAGGTTGTTAATAAGTAAAGCTGCTGTTTGTGGAGTTGCTTAATGATGCTCTTCTGAAATTTTAAGAGGTTCAAGGTGTTTTATTTCAATTTATTTCATCTACGACTGAGACTGAAGTCAGTTGTAGTTTTGTGTTTCTCCTGTTTCTTTTTATTAACAGTAGGTGTTCATCATCAGTGCTCAATCATCTCTTAATTAATCCCTTCATAGTCTCATTAACTTTAACTCTGCTGTTGAGTAAATTTTACTCAATTTAGAGAGGGACCAAATGTTCTCTAAACTGAGTACATTTTTTTTTCCTTTACTGAGGATTTTGCTGTGTACTAGTTTGTGGATCTTCTTACTTCCGAGTGGAACTATCCTCTTGTTTTGGCTGGTGTATTCTGGGAAATTTTCTTACCCCTTGGTTTCGAGTTTGGTCCTGAAGAATCTCAGTTCAAAGGGCTATCTACCCCTTCCCCTTAGCCCTACGCCTTCAAGCTAAAGAGATTTGGGACACCACTACCCCTTCAGGGGAACACGCAAAACGAGAGGTAGGGGTAAGGGGAAGGGCTAAGGGGTAGAATTGGGACTTGGCCTTAGTAACTACAGGACACATTACACCTCAATTATGCATACAGTCCTGCCCGAAATTATTCAACCCCCTGGCAAATTATGCCTTATTGTCTCTTCTATTCAACCAAGCGTATATGACACTCCTGACATAAAATAATTCATTCATCCATTTTTCTTTGGCTTAGTCCCTTATTTATCAGGGGCCGCCACAGCGGAATGTACCTCCAATTTTTTTCGGGATATGTTTTACGCAGCCGATGCTCTTTCAGCCGCAACCCAGTACTGGGAAACACCCACACACTACGGCCAATTTAGTTCATCCAATTCACCTATAGCGCATGTCTTTGGACTGTGAGGGAAACTGGAGCACCCGGAGAAAACCCACATGAACACGGGGAGAACAAACTCCACACAGAAATGCCAACTGGCCAAGCCTGGACTCGAACCAACGACCTTCTTGCTGTTGTTGTTGTTACACACTATTCACTTGCTTTCATTTCAAAACACATTACCATGAAAAACACTGAATCTATTGTAAGCTTTGAATCCCATTTGCTCTTTCCACACATTTTTCCCTTTAGTAAAGGAAAGAGAGAGATCTGTCTGCAGTATTTATAAGCCAATAATTGAAAAAAAAAAACAAGAATGAGAATGACAAGACTCAGCCAAACCCAATCCTCGGCGGCCCGAGGCAGCATCTTTATAATGTGGTCTCGGTAGGAAAGGTGGATTTTCCCATCTGCAAACATCAATGCACCTCCAGCTCTCTTTCCACATCTCTCACTCTCAAATTCTCCTATACACACCGCAAACATGATCATATCACGACGGCTGAACACGTCCCCCCAGACCTGATGTCATTGGGCGTGAGTTTACTGTTCTAGATCGTAATTTCTGTCGTTTGTTCGTGAGCGTTGGTGTTGTATTGGCGTTTGACATCACATACCCTTCACTTTTTCCAGCATCTCACTGAAGATGCATGACAAGCATGAGCACGCACTCACAAAACGCTCTATTATGCATTTTAAAGAGTGTGCGGAGACTGTGAATTTGTCCTTTTTAATGTCTCTGCCCACATGCAGTACTGCAGGCTAGCGGGACTACAAAGGACTCCACAGATCTTCTGCAGGGCTTTACGAGACTTACAGGCTCAAGTGATCAGAGAACACCTGCGTCCCTATTAAAGCCAAAGAGGAAAGAAGTACAGTGAGGGAAAGACAGATAAAAGCATTTAACGGGTGTCGTGCTATTGCATGGACGATGTAGACATTAAGGAATCAAGACCACACAGAGCTTGAAATATGAAAAATATAAAAATTTGGTATTTTAGTAGTTTATAATATTTGCTTATTATGATGCTCAACATAAATGAGTACAACTCATTTTGAAAATGAACATTTTAATCCGCTACTATAGGTCATATTTTGGTGCATTTGAACAAAACTACACTCACCGGCCACTTTATTAGGGACATCTGTCTAACTGCTTGTTAACGCAAATTTCTAATCAGCCAATCACATGGCTGCAACTCAATGCATTTAGGCATGCAGACTTGGTAAAGACGATCTGCTGCAGTTCAAACCGAGCATCAGAATGGGGAAGTAAGGTGATTTAAGTGACTTTGAATGAGGCATGGTTGTTGATGCAAGACAGGCTTGTCTGAGTATTTCAGAAACTGCAGATCTACTGAGATTTTCACACAATCATCTCTAGGGTTTACAGAGAATGGTCTGAAAAAGAGAAAATATTCAGTGAGCAGCAGTGCTGTGGGTGCAAATGCCTTGTTGATGTCAGAGGAGAATGACCTGACTGATTCAAACTGATAGAAAGGCAACAGTAACTCAAATAAGCCCTTGTTACTACCGAGGTATGCAGAAGAGCATCTAAATGCACAACATGTCAAACCTTGAGGCGGATGGGCTACAGCAGCAGAAGACCACACCAGAGGCCACTCCTGTCAGCTAAGAACAGGAAAGTCCAGGCTCACCAAAATTGAACGATAGAAGACTGGAAAAACGTTGTCTGGTCTGATGAGTCTTGATTTCTGCTGCAACATTCGGATGGTAGGGTCAGAATTTGGCGTAAACAACATGAAAGCATGGATCCATCGTACCTTGTATTAATGCTTCAGACTGGTGGTGGTAGTGTAATGATGTGGGGGTATTTTTCTAATGGGCCCATTAGTACCAATTGAGCATCGTGTCAATGCTACAGCCTACTTGAGTATTGTTGCTGACCATGTCCATCCCTTTATGACCACAGTGTACCCATCTTCTGATGGCTACATAACTGCCTTAATCCTTTGTGGCATAGATTCAACTTAGCTGACGAACAGGAGTGGCACCCGGTGTGGTCTTCTGCTGCTGTGTCCCATTCGCCTCAAGGTTGGACGTGTTGTGCGTTCAGAGATGCTCTTCTGCATACCTCAGTTGTAATGAGTGGTTATTTGAGTTACTGTTACCTTTCTAACAGATGGAACCAGTCTGGCCATTCTGCTCTGACCTCTGGCATCAACAAGGCATTTGCACCCACAAAACTGCCACTCACTGGATTTTTTTCTCTTTTCAGACCATTTTTCTGTAAACCCTAGAGATGGTTGTGTGTGAAAATCTCAGTAGATCAGCAGTTTCTGAAATGCTCAGACAAGCCTGTATTGCATCAACAACCATGCCATGTTCAAAGTCATTTAAATCCCCTTTCTTTCCCATTCTGATGCTCAGTTTGAACTGCAGCAGTTCATCTTTGAATGCAGCAGAGTTGCTGCCATGTGATTGGCTGATTAGAAATTTGTTTTGAATTTAATTGTGTAGAATTATTGAGTTATGCTTTCAATTGAAATATAATTTTATATTTTTTTCACTTATTTCACTTTGCATTTCTTCAAATATTATTATTATTATTATTATTAAATATTTTTATTTTCTTCTTTTTTGTAAATAAGTATGTTTCAGTACATATCTCATGTCTATATAAATATCAGAGTTATTGCACATTGCACTAACAAAATAAGACAGTAAGTCATTATGTTTATGGATTTATCTAAAAATACAGCAGGTACAGAGGTCTGTCAAGAGCGTCTTGCTGCAGTTGCAAATGTTCTTTGTCCAGCAACACAAACAGGAAATAGAAAGGACACTGGATGTGTTGGAGACATTTCTGTCTGCTGAGCACAGTCTTGACTGTTTATATCTGTCTGCTTCAAACTGCTTCACTTCTCATTCACAAATCAAACTCTCTCACCTTAACTGTCCCTCATTCATTTCTCCAAGGCCTCGTCTATTTCTCTCTCTCTCCTGAATAATGTGTTCCCTGGCAGAATTTCAGTGATGCATGTAACAGCATGCCTGATATTAATATCTCAGTAAGATGGAAGTTCCCCTCCATCTGATAACACTGACAGAAAAAGTCCAGGTACTGACAGTGTATTTACTGACCCTCACTAGCTATGTTTCCGTCCACCACTTTAGGCGCATTTTGGAATTCATGCATTCATTTATTTTGTTTTCGGCTTAGTCCCTTTATTAATAATGGGTCGCCACAGTTGGAATGAACCACCAACTTATCCCGCACATGTTTTGCACATTTTGGAATATCGTGTAAAAGATTCATAATGGAAACACCAAGATACACATACAGTACATTTTGAAAATGCTCAAAAAACACACCGTATGCACACAACTGAGTGGGATCAACTTTTATTATACGAGGAAAAATGCACTAACTTTTCTGGAAGCACATTTACTGAATAAATTCGAGCAAGCGTGTCAAAAAAGTCATGTGATATTGTTTCAAAGAAATTATGTGATAAACACATTAGTGCAGGATGGAATGGCATAAATGAACAAAGCAGCGGACTGACCACATTGTAAAACATCTGAAATGTTGTTTATTTTGGTCAGTGAATTCTAAAAAGCCTCAGCCAAAGTCTTTCATCAAAGTGGTTCAGTATTATTAACTCCAGAACTGTCTTGAGCATCTGCGCTCTCAAAGAACATCTCATGTCAAAAATCCACTGCACGTTCATTGCATTTCGTCTTCTGAGATGAAAGTAATTTATTATATTAGAAAAAATATAGCCAGAAGGTCGCTGGTTCGAGCCTCGCCTGGGTCAGTTGGCGTTTCTGTGTGGAGTTTGCATGTTCTCCTCGCGTTTGCGTGGGTTTCCTCCGGGTGCTCTGGTTTCTACCACAGTCCAAAGACATGCGGTACAGGGGAATTTGGTAAGCTAAATTGTCCGTATAGTGCATGAGTGTGAATAAGTGGTTATGGATGTTTCCCAGAGATGGGTTGCAGCTGGAGGGCATCTGCTGCATAAAACATGTGCTGGATAAGTTGGCGGTTCATTCTGCTATGGTGACCCCAGATTAATAAAGGAATTAAGCCAAAAAGAAAATGAATGAATGAAGAAAAATGGCCCATGGTGTATTTTTGATATTTGCCTCCAGTTTATCAGTAAGTGAAATTTTTGCTCTCTTTCAGACAGCATGTATTACTTTTACATGTATTTTACTACTACTATTACTACTACTACAACTACTACTACTACTAATACTAATAATAATTTCTTACATTTATATACAGTAGGGCTTTTCTGGAGAGGAGACAAAGTGATGAAGCCAATTATGCTATGGGGATGGTTAGAAGGCCATGATGGACAGAGGCCAGTGGGCAAATTTGGCCAGGATGCCAGGGTTAAACCCCTACTAATCTTCGAAGGACATACTTGAATTTTTAACAAGATAGTCAGGACCAGAAGTATACAAAGATTACTAGGTGACCATCAACCATTTTCTCAGAGGATGACACGCTGACAAAACATTTCTGCAACTCCGATCCAAGTTTTATTTATGGAGAAAATTAAAAAGCACTTTAGTGTTTGTCTGAGATAATTAGTCTACTGAAACATGTATATTCCATAAAAAATATGAAGCTAATTGGTCAGCTCTTGTCACGTGACTCACGGTGCGCTAGCAGCATTCTGAAGATGTTTTTAACCGGGGTCGCCTGGAAGGCGCACTTACAAGCTGCACGCCTCCATTGGAAATAATATACTTGTGCATGGAAAACATGCGATATGTAAAGGCCGCTGTCATTTGCGATCTCCAGCAGGTAATGTTCTTGCACAGACATGCTGAATTCACCCGATTTGCTAACAAATGGGTTGCAGATCCATTCATTGGCAGTTTGTGGGTGCTTCACTGGGTCTTTTCCTCTTCGCAAAGAAACTTTCCAAAGATGTCTGTTTTTTACTCATTGTGCTAGCTTGTGGGTTAAACTTTGGTGCTCATGTGACTGAAATATAAATGGGAGAATATGGTCATTTTTCAAAATAAAAGATTTTTCAGAATAAAACATTCAGATAATAAATAAAGTAGAAATAATTGATGATTTCTTGTGTGACCCGGTACCAATTGATCCATGGCTTTCTTGTGCGACCCGGGGATTAGGGATCACTTATGTAAACTACAAAAACATGACTTCAGATCACCATTCTCAAGATGTTCTTTTCCTTTCTATTTTTGCACAGTTTCAGGTTCAGATGACGATGTTGTTAAAAACATTACATGTTAAAAACATTAACTGTTCTACAGTGGCAAGAGAGCTCAAATGTGCTGCAAGTCAAGCAAACAGTTCCTTGTTGTTTGTTTAGGTTCTGAGAGTAACTCTTGCTAACATGGCATTAAAATGATGTTTTGTTTAGCATCAATTGTGCAATTTGGCAAATTTCAGCTAAACTAAATATGACAGCACCGCGTCACTTTCTAGGGTCTTGGCCAAATTTCTATTGTGGTCTGCACTACTTGCAGCACATTTATGGATTTGCATGTGTTGTGAGCATCTGTGTGCTTGTGTTGTCAACTGATGAACATGTTTTTTTAATTATGTTTTCTATTTGCGTATGTTTAATAATTTCGCAGCGCGTTTGAGCTCTCGTAGCCATAGTATATTTACCATTCCCACAGATCTGCAAAAGCGTCTAAAACGGCCATATTTTGCTTTCACCATCCAAAATAATTAAAGTTATATAACATGTGCGCCCGATAGCTCCCCCCTTCCGCTACGTGAGCAAGCTGAATGTGTGAAGTGTCCATCATTCCATACTTCATTTTACCGGTTGAATAAATGCATCATCCGGGTATCTAAAGTGCACTAATCGCATAAGTTTGTGATTTGGGATGCACCTAATGTCATTTTTTAAAGCATGCAATGTTGAAACCCTGTTTCATGCATGTTGTTTTTAGCTAAGAACATTGTTGAGTGAGAATCCACTAAAACTCAAGCTGCAAGGTGCAAAAGTGACCGCTTCTTTTAGACTCTTCCACTGGGTCGAATGTTAGCTGCAGCCAGCGTGTGTTCAGCTCTCTGGCTTCGTCATGTCTCTGAGTTCAATGCATGCATTCCTTGAATAGCTCTTTCTCTATGTCACTATCTTTCCTTCTCACACATTAATCAACAATGAAAACAGTTACAGTATCTGACTGACATATGGAGCAACTCCTGCCTGCAGCAAAGCAACCTACTTCCCCTTATGCTCCACCTTGTACCTTCAGTGCTATTCTACAGCAGTTCGCTAGTACGCTATTTTAGTGTCAGACTTATTTTTGATTATAAGAATTAATCAATATTTTGGTAGCTCAGTGGTTAGCATTGTCGTCTCACAGCAAGAAGGTCACTGGTTCGAGTCCTGGCTAGACCAGCTGGGGTTTCTGTGTAGAGTTTGCATGTTCTCCCCGTGTTGGTGTGTGGGTTTCCTCCGGGTGCTCTGGTTTCCCCCACAGTCATGCGCTGAATTGGATGAACTAAATTTACCATAGTGTATGCGTGTGTGTGAATGTAAGAATGTATGGGTGTTTCCCAGTACTGGGTTGTGGCTGGAAGGACATCCGCTGCATAAAGCATATGCCGGAAAAGTTGGTAATTCATTTCGCTGTGGAATGAACCTGATAAATAAGAGACTAAGCTGAAGCAACATGAATGCATGCGTTTTGATTGCTAATACCTTAACTGGTTTTGGTCTATCATAGGTTATTATACAGTACATGACACTAGATTCACCAGTAGGTGGCAAATTCCTGTCCTAATAAGTGAATCACTGAGTCATTTATTCAAAAGATTCATTCAAAACAGCTTATTTATTTAGAACTGATTGAATCATTGACTCACTCTGTTCATTTAAAAAGAGATTCATTTAGTAACTAAACTTCAGAGTGTTGCTTTGTGAGTCAAATGTTATACTCTGACTTTTCTATGGGCAAAAAAAAAACAATCAAACAAACAATATTGTGCCTAAATCTACGTAATTCACTTCTTTTTAAACTGTTGTTTAATACTTAGCAATGTGGCATGTGGTGATATTTGTGAAAACAGCTCCCTCGCAGATTTCAGTAAAATATTACTGAAAATTTATCAGCATTGGCTTACTCTACTAAGTTACAGCAAAAAAAAAAAAAAAAAAAAAAAGTAGTTTGTTATTGTACTGTTAATTTTCTACCACACTACTCCCAACACTGATCTTCGAAGGTAACCGGCTGTCGACTAAATGTTTCCTTGCCATTTTAATATGAATTAATGTTAGCGATTGTGATTTTAGGGCTACTTTGCATACAGCTGTTGCTGGAAAACCTGTCTGATCAAGGGTTAATATTCGTTTTTGTTACACGTGAAGGAGAAAGATTTTCCTACAAAGATGTTTGCTCATTTACAGTTACTGTGCAAATTAATGCACCCTATATTCTGAAGTTTCAGTTGCAATGTGCAAAGTATGCTATTGTGACTGTATGCTAATTTGCCCACAGAATTTGCCTGTCAACAGTTAGGCAAGGCAAGGCAAGGCAAGTTTATTTATATAGCACATTTCATACACGGTGGCAATTCAAAGTGCTTTACATAAACAGGAATAAAAAAGACAAGTGTAAGAAAAAGAATTAAAACCGATAATAAAAAAACAGATAAAAAATATGTTAAAACAGGTTGTAAAAGAATGGAAAAGAAGAGAAAAACATAGTAGTGCGATCTGTCGGACGTAGCACAGTGCTCATTCAGTAAAGGCACAGCTAAACAGATGTGTTTTCAGTCTTGATTTGAATGTGCCTAATGTTGGAGCACTTCTGATCATTTCTGGAAGCTGATTCCAGCAGCGAGGGGCGTAGTAACTGAAAGCCGATTCACCCTGCTTTGACTGAACTCTTGGAATTTCTAGTTTATATGGTCCTAGAGATCTGAGTGCTCTATTAGGTTTTGTATTCAGTGAGCATATCTGTTATGTATTGAGGTCCTAGACCATTTCTTTAAAATCTATTCTGAATGTAACTGGGAGCCAGTGCAAAGACCTGAGGACAGGTGTGATGTGCTCTGGTTTCCTGGTTCTGGTCAAAATCCTGACCGCAGCGTTCTGGATGAGCTGCAACTGTCTGACTGTCTTTTTGGGAAGGCCGGTGAGGAGGCCGTTACAGTAATCCAACCTGCTGCTGATAAAAGCATGAACGTCTGGTTACGTCCGTAACCCTCGTTCCCCGAATAAGGGAACGGAGACGTGTGTCTGTAAACAGACTTTGGGAGTACTTCAGATGACCAATCGCTTCTGATGATAAGAAAACGGGCCAATGAAATGCCAATTGAATTGGCGGAGCTGAGCTCCACAGCTGTGGCTGATGAGCTCATCAGGGCTATATAAGCCAGCTGCTGGAGTCAGATCCTCAGAATTGCCCGCTGAAGAGCCGATCACTCAGCTCCCAGCTGGAGACTTAGGTGCTGTGGCAGTGAAGACACACGTCTCCGTTCCCTTATTCGGGGAACGAGGGTTACGGACGTAACCAGACGTTCCCCTTCATAGGGAACTCCAACGTGTGTCTGTAAACAGACTTTGGGAGATGTTCTGGAAAGCGCCACAGCAGCTAAGCCCGTCACGCTCCTGATGTGCAGTTTGCCAAGCAATGCGTAAGCGCACTGACATCACCAAAAGCGCAACCTTCCAACGTCCACTAGGCCCAAAAATTACCATTACATGGGAATAATACAATTTAGATCGGGGGTCGTAATTGAGCTTTTACCTAGCTAATATAGACTAGGGATTTTAGAGATACGACAGTACGTTGGGAAAGCGTGCCAGTCCCCAAAGAGGGAGGACGCTGCGGAGACCACCTGCTACCCGGAGGGGGAGACTTGATGGTAAGAGAGCATATGGACTAGCCCTATTGAGGGGGAGTGCTACATATGATAAGCTGGTTAGCGGTTAGGGAAGACATGGGTCCGCCTGAATAGGGGGAACACACCATGGTGGATAATGCATATGGCATCACCTAGACAGGGGAATGCACATAGCTGGCACCGAACCTCAGTATGCGGGTAGACCAGATGGGCGTACCAGACTACACACTGAGCCAAGCACTCGACTCCTCCGCTGAGTCAGGTGCTGGGGGCCTCGGAGGAATTCTCTAGGGTTCGCCTGAAAAGGGAAACTTACTAGTAGAATAGAAAATGCGCACGCATCTCCGGGTTAGGGAGCCTGGCGCAGCAAGCGTTTATTGACACCGAGCTTAATTTCCTCTCGATTGACTGGGGTAACCAGTAACCAGGAGGAAAGTGACTCCACTCGAGAAATAATCTCGATAATGTGTTAGGTGTCGCCCAGCCAGCAGCTCGACATGATCTGTTAAGAGGCGCTGTTTACTCACGCCGAAAAGGAGGCACCGCTTAATATATTATTATTATTATTAAGTGTGCACTCTCTCCCGGGGAACACAGCTCGCCCTGGCACATGAAGCGAGGGTGATGGCATAAATTAAAAAATGGACCAACCTCTATTTTAATACAGCACTTCCCTTCTGCTGATCATAACAGAAAAGAGCTGCGTATGCTTACATGTCACGATAAGCGCAGTGCGCGGACATAGCAATGAAAAGGCTGAGTCTGCCTCCTCCGCAGGCAGCGCTTGCAGGCTCACCACCTAATAAAAAAAAAGGGGGGTGGTAGAAGCCTTGGCACAAGGTGAACCGAGGTCTCAGGTATTTAAACGTGAGAGTAGGTCGGCCCAATTACTGGCACAATTCGCTGACCGAAAATGCCACCGGAATCTTAACCCTCCTGATACCAACGCGATCAGCAGAGCTGCCTAAAGGGACAGAACGTATATATACTGATCGAGTGGCTCAACGGACCTAATCATAACTGCTAGGGCTAGACAGATCCCAAGAGGGTGAGAGAGGGGGCGGGGATGGATTATCATCACGCGCCACGCGCCTCTGAGAAACCGGCTGAAGAGGTTATGCTTTCCCAGTGCGCTACCATCCGCATTAAAAACGCGGATGATCACACGCCAAACCTTCAGTGTGGAGGGAGACAGCCAGCGCTCCAGCTATCCTGAAGGAAGAAAACACAACACTAATCTGGCATGTCCGGGGGTTTTCTCAGAGAGAATTCCCACACAACGAATAGACTCCACTGCAGAACATAGGCATACCTAATAAGGCGCTCTAGCCTGTAGTGACGGTGTTAACTATCACACTGATAAGTCACCTAAGTCCACCGCGCTCTGTCTGGAAACCATCCAAAGAGGCTTCAGAGCCCTGCACGGGTGCCAGGGGGTGCCCGTCCCAGAAAAAGGAAGTGCTTTTTCCGGGGAATTCATCAGGGAGGGCCATCACGAGGAGTGTGAGTTCTGAAAACTCGGGTCCGGTTGGGCCAGAGAGGCGCAACGAGCAAGACCCGCTCCTCGTCTCCCCAACTTTGCACAGTGTAAGTAGTGTCTGTGCGAGCAGGCTCACTGGGGAAAGAACGCATATTGTGTAACCCGGGGCCAGCTGAGAGCCAGCGCCTTTGTGCAGAGCAGAAAAGGCAGCCAGCGAAGGGCCGCTCGGGAGAAACAGCAGGATGACCTGGGCTTCTCTGAAGCGTGCCCATAACAGCTGGAACGTGCCGGGGTGGAGTCTCTGTTCTCCTGAAACATAGCAGTCCTGAGAGCTTGTAGCTGGCATGGAGAGCTTGTACAGGATATGAACGGCGCGCAGCTATTTAGCCGCAAGACTCCGGAGGAGCGGATGGCGAGCGAACTGAGACATGCTGAGGTGGCGAACACCGCCCGAACGGTTGATGTATGCCATCGCAGCCATGCTGGCCGTCCTAACCAACACGCGTTTCCCCTCCTGCTTCGGTAGTGACCGGCGGAGAGTGAAAAACAATGCCAACAGCTCCAGGCAGTTGAAATGCCAATGCAACCTGGGTCCGGTTTACGAACCTGCAGCTGCATGCTCGATACACACAGCCCGCCAGCCCATACTGGAAACATCTGTCAAGATGACAGCATCACTGGATACTTGTTCTAAGGGCACTCAGGCCCGTAGAAGGCAAGATCCATCCAGGGGCTGAAGGTGCGGAGACACAGCGTGGTGACGTAAACCCGGTGCCTCTCCGCGTGCCATGCCCATCTGGGGACCCGATCGCGAAGCCAGCGCTGAATTAGTCTCAAATGAACAATTTGAGCAGCGTGATAGCGGCTACAAATGTCATATGCCCCAGGAGCCTCTGAATAATTTCAGTGAGACCAATATAACTGCCGAATTAATCAGACAGGACAGCGCTAGCCCAGCGCGCTAAGAGCGCACCGTGATGCAGACCGAGTCCAGCTCCAACCCGAGATGAGAGAAGCTCTGCCCGGGGGAGAGCCCGCTCATACTCGGTTGACCCAAAACCCAAACAGGCTGAGGTGCCGGAGCACCAGGTCCCTGTGCATAATCGATCAGTTCAGAGATCTAAAAATAGTCAATGAATAATCAAAAAATGCAGATGCGCGTGCGCTAAAGACGCACAGGGCATCCTCGACGCATGGAAACAGGGACAGCCCGAATGGGAGGACTGTTGCCACCCTGTTCGGCCCCCCGTCGAACACCGAAAAAATCACAGTATAAGGAGGGAGAGAGCGAGACATGGAGCGAACGTCCTTCAGGTCTATAGCTGCAACCAATCCCACGGACGGACGCACTGGGGGATGCGTTTCTGCATGAGCATCTTGATAGACATCCTAAACAGATGACAGATCAAAACACGCAGATAGGATTGGTATAACCCACCGCTTTCTGGATACGATGAAGGGGGGCGTAACCCGCTCTTCATCTCGGCTGGAGGACTGGCTTGATTATATCCTTCGCCAGGAGGATAATAATCTTCTCACGCGAGACAGGGAGTGGCATAGCGATGATTGCTTAAATACACACTCGTGCACTCGGGAGGCCAACAGCGAATTGAAACGCATAGCCGAGTCTGACCGTCCCCCTGAGCTACTGCGCGGGCTGAGCAGCGCTAACCAGACTGACAGAGCCCGCTAACTAGCAGCATACCCGGAACGATCGCTGACGTACCCGCGGAGGGGCAGCTTCGGGATGGGGAGTGCTCATCCCGGGAAGCAGAGCGTCCCGAGGAAGAGGTGAAAATAAGAGATTGACTCTTACCTTACTCCCAGGATCCCGCGGAGTGGCTGGAGGTGCGAGAAAGGAGCTCATCCTCTGGCGCCCTCAAGCCTGTGGCGAAATGCACCAAAGCTGAGAGCTGGAAGGCAGTGCGTCCCATGCTGGCAGCAATTGGGCTTCCACACCCAGAGGGAGGAAAAGCCGCTCTTTTCGGATCGCTACTCATTATACATTCGCGGGGGAGCCCCGGCCTCCACCGGGGAAAGAACGGTTCTCCTCCTCTCCAAGTAGCCCGCCTCAGGTTCGCTTTGCAGTCCAGTTATTGGACTTAACGGCGACCTGTGACGGGAGCGTCAACTCCCCGCGGGCGGGAAGAGCGCACTCGGCGAGGAGCAGCCAGCGCGGACAGGTCTGATGGGGAGAGCCCACCAAGAGATGACCTGCTCCATCGCGCACGGCTGATCTTTCACCACTGAGGATTCCTGGGTAAAATCCCCGTGTCGCGAGAAGGCCTGCCTGGGATATGGGCACACTAAGAAAGCGTACTTTGTCAGCGCGGCGCATATCTACAGGGCAAGCCAGGGTGGCATTTCCGGACCACTATGTGGCCATCGTCTTCCCCAGGGCACGGACGGCCGACTTGAATGTCATGAGAGCATAGTCGATCGCCGTGAGATGCTTACGCATAATCCTGGGGAAGAACCGCCCCTGTGCAGCACAGCCAGGAGGCCGTGGGGCACGGCAGAAGCGGCATGGCCCGCAGCGGTGTGGGCTCTGGCCTTGATAGACACAGATAACCCACCCGCCTTAGACGGGGGTCTCAGCTTACCCCTCCAGGTGGCGGCGCCCACCACCTGAGGAAATAGCTTCGTACCCACTGGCCGCCTCGCCATTAAGGGAGGTGAAGGCGGAAACACACGTGAACCGGGCAGAGAAAAACGCCCTCTATGCCAGCGTGTGCTCACTGTGCGCCCCTGGGAAGAAGGGGACGGGGGCTGAAAGATTAATCTTAAAACAGCCCGCACGTCACACCCTCTAGTCGGTCCGGCGGTGAGACTGGGGGACAAGCCATCTCCAGCCGCACTGCCGAAGCAGCCCAGGAAGCGCAGCTGTTACGTCTGATTCGAGAACCGTGACTGCGCATTGCACCCTGTGGGATGGAAGCGAGCCCAGTCTGTCATCCGAGCATAACAGCTCGCCCTCCGATGTCGCGATGGACCTTTGATCTCCGGTGTCATCAGGCGGAGGCGCGGGCATCCCGGGGGATGAACCGTACAACCGCCCGAAGCTTGGATGGGGCACGCTGTGGAGGAGTGGGGGGTCCGCGGGCCCGGAGGCGACGGATAAACCCCCACTGTGATCCTCAGATCTGCCCGCGTGCTAACCGCTTTCACGGGGAGCAACGGGGGTGGCCGAAGCCGCGATCTCAGCATTGCAACAACCACGCCCTCGCAGTGAGAGCATAAGCTGTCCGCGGGCACCGCACCGACATGCTGGACCCCCAGACCTGTCATGCGATACCCGTGCCCATCATCCGGAGATAGGAACCACCGCATCCAGAAACGCACAGTCAGAACAGCGTCTTGAAAAAGACGTGTTGATTGACTGTGTTGCTCTCTTAGGAAAATCTCTTTTAGATCACCAGCGAAACGCCCGGAGGACGGGAAACCCAGCCCGCCACTCGCACGTCTTGCTTCCGCACTGGTGAAGGTAAGGCTTCCTTCTCTGGAAGTCAGCTCAGCAGAAGTTGTTCAGCTCACGATGGGCTCTGAAGCAACAATTCTGAGGATCTGACTCCAGCAGCTGGCTTATATAGCCCTGATGAGCTCATCAGCCACAGCTGTGGAGCTCAGCTCCGCCAATTCAATTGGCATTTCATTGGCCCGTTTTCTTATCATCAGAAGCGATTGGTCGTCTGAAGTACTCCCAAAAGTCTGTTTACAGACACACGTTGGAGTTCCCTATGAAGGGGAACCCCAGAGAGCAGTGCACGTTGGACAGTTTATCAAGGATGGATTG
>CAIGQZ010033257.1:2519090-2566380 GCA_903798205.1 Danio tinwini
TATATATATTTATTTTGTTGTTATAAAAAAAAAAATTAAACAATGATGATGACACCATGTGATCGGTTATCATGACTGCCGCAACTTTGAACCCTGAAGTGTCCGGCTGTCCTGCTTGACGGTTCAGTTTTCAACCCCGCCCCCGCCTGCGCTCGGCTAATCTTGTTGATCACCGGCTGCAGCTGTGCTTCATGTCGAATGCACCTAACGTCTCTCCACTTCACCTATAGCTGGTGTGTGGTAAGCGCTCTGGCGATGTTGTCTTGTGGCTGTCGTCGCATCATCCAAGTGGATGCTGCACACTGGTGGTGTGGAGAGACCCCCCTCATGATTGTGAAGTGCGTTGAGTGTATGGCCATACACAATAAATGTGCTTTATAAATACACATCACATTACATTACATTACGTATATTTGGGTGGCATGGTGGCTCAGTGGTTAGCACTGTTGCCTCACAGCAAGGCTCAATCCACTTCAATGTGTAAAAACTAGTAAGTTAAATAATTTTTTCATGTTGTCTCTTTTTTTTCATAAAACTGTTAAGTTGTCCCAAAAAAACACAAGAAATGTGTTGAATCAGCTCATTTTAAATAAGTAGTTTGAACAAGCAGCAAACATCTTTTTTTGTGTGTGTAGTATGTGAGTTCTCTGAAGTCTTCCAAAGCATTTGTGAGTACGCTCACATGAACACCAATAATCCGATTTTAATATGATTAAGACAAAACTCTGATTAAGAGTCGACCATGTAAACAGCAGTTTTTTACTAATTTAATCCAGATAAAGTCATAATCAAACTAAACAGAAATCAAATTAAGACATGTGGAGTATGCCGATTTTAGTGTCATTATTGAAGTGCAGTACAGACATGTAAATACCTTAATCAAACTATTACCGTCGTGTAGGATTTCACCGTATTTTGCGACAGAATAGTCTATACACACATGGCTGTTTGATACTACTTTCTGCACCTACCAAGTCAGTGAAGGACCACAAACACCTGCCTCACCAAATGGCAGTTTTTTTTGGCGTGCTGTATTAATTTCCATTAAAACTACACTCTACCAGCAGTTCAAACTTGTATTCAATATCTCGTTTGTCACAGGGGTGTGAATGAAATGTTCCTGAATGAAAGTGAAAGTGGCAAACTGCAGTTAAAGTCAACTAATTAAAGCTGAAACACCCAAAATGACATAACACTCTGGAGGAAATGTGGATAGCCTGGTGATGCAATGACGTTAATTGAATTATGTGCTATAACATGTAAAACGTGGTCATTATAGGAACATTCAAAAAGCTACTCATGTAAACACCTTCATCATATCATTATCTTATTTATATTGAGGCAAATAGTTTGATGTCCATGTAAACGTAGTCACTAACTACAAATTCTTTGACTTTTCTACACTCCAAATATGAAGTGTTTGTAGTTGCATTATGAAAATGGATGTAGAGTGTGTGTGAATATAGTTTGGTTTTTACACAGACAGACATGTTTAAGCAGCTCTCATTGACCTGTGCGGCCTACAAAAAACAAAAAGTTCAAGTACTGTTAGGGCAAGTCTTTCTCTTTGACTTAACAATATTTATGACAGGAGGACAGTATATGAGAACAAGGGAAAGACTGAGGTGTGTTTCAGAGCCAAATGAGGGCGGCCAAAGTCCCTGTGTTCCCTCAGGTCCTGTTTTCCTCTCCACCTCAGAGGACTCCGTGCAGGAAAGAGGAGAACAGTAGAACGGATGCGAGCAGAGTTTTCATAAATCCACTGAGGGGAATTTCCCCCAAACCTTCAAAACCTCTGAAGTCGCGCATGCTTTTAACACGCAGCCACCTGTGAGTGCTAAAAACTTTGTCCAAAAGTGTTCGGGGAGGAGATTCTGCATCTGACATATTTCCATTTTTCTCAAGGGGAGTTGCAGCAAATGTTTCTAGGGGGGGTGGGGGTGTATGGAGTCAAGGTAATAAAGAGAGTTTATGGTGTTTTTCATTCCTGTGGGATTCCAGAGCGCTGCCGTTAGATTGATGTTTCCGAATGTTTGGGTTACTGGGTGAAGTTGGGTGGTGATCAGTTAGTTTGTCCACCTGCTTTGACAAACAGCTGGTTATTACTATAAATTAGTCTCCCCAGTGAAGATATATTGGTGTTTTTGTCAACCACTGGCCTATTTTCTGAATACTGATTGAATTTTGAACCAGTTATTTCATTAACAAATCGTCACCTTGGAATTATAAGGTTATATCTGCATTCTAAATGATTTTGAGATATTGAGCTTCAAAGTTTTTTTCATTTAATAGCAAACAGTACGTGTGTAACATTTGTTTTTTAAAATAAAAAGTCTTAAAATGTAAACAACTTTAAAAAAAAAACATCCCATAATGTAAATAAGTTGTCAATGACCAAGAATATGTCAATAACTCAATTTTGACAAAAATGTCAGATTATAATTCTAAAGTCGTGCACACTGGTGTGAATTCTGCTTTTAATAGTTTTTTTATTTTATTTTACTTGCGTCTATTAAATAACGTTTACTTTTGACAATAACTTTTCATATTACCCATCAGGCACACAATGTCATAAGATGTTAATACTAGGCTAGATTTAGGTCAAGATGTTACGTGACCAAAATTCAATCGCTAACCAGCGTCTAATAACGACGTCAAATGATGTTGATATTTACTTGATTTAAAGTGACCAAAATCCCACGTTGAGCCAAATATTGACATTTATTCTTCAGGTATTGCAATCAAAATCCAACATCTGAAAGGGCATCATAGTGGTAACATCCACACAACGTCTGGCTGTAACATCATTAGACGTTGATATTTGGTTGATTTTAAGTTGGACGTTGGGTTCTGACGTCAACCTGATTTTAATTTCCAAACAAAAAGCCACGTCCCCACAACGTTGGGGTACAATATCAATCTGATGTCATGTTGACGCCCTGTGCCTGCTGGGTAATTAAGATTCATACGTTAAAAGCGTTTCTCGTTGTTATTTAATGTCAACTACTGTTGAAGAATTTCCAGCTTCAATTCCAATTTTATGATGGATTTTTATAGTTTAAGGTTAAAAATATTTTTTAAGTTGTTAAAAGAAGGCATGTGACAATTTATAAGATTGTTGCGACAACGCAAAAAAAAAGTTTAATTTAGTTTTTAAGAATAATAAAAGTTACACAAATCTTCTGTTTCTGCTTTACCTGATTCTACACAAGCTATTTATTAATAACAATTTTTGTCCAGAACTTGAGACTCAAACTCATATTATTGGTATGTGAGGTTCTGACTGAGTTTCATTGACAGCGGGTGTCAACAGTGCCAAATTACAGCCTGCCTGAGTTTCCTCTGTCATCCAATCAGACCCCATTATCTCTGAAAAAAAGAAACTGTGCCCCTGAAGCTAACCTCAGCTATAAACTTCGACCTGGACAAGCTAGTCAGTTCACTATCTGACCAATACATGTCTCTTTTACCCGTGAGATCTGATTACCTAAGAGTAAGATTTCCTGCACTCTCAGTTTGTCCAATTACATCTACCCACGTTTTCATGTGAGTATAGAGTGTGTGTAAAAACTTGACCTCTGAATACCTGCAATTGGCCTCTCATTAGCTGTGTACATACCTGTGGGACAATCTGCCTACGGTAAGACTAACCCTTACTCACAAAACACACCTTGGTTTGCACATTCATCAAGAACCTGACACCATTTCCCTTATGCGCAACTACTATGTAAGCTCTCAAACCTACATGACAAACATTCGTCCACAGCTTCAGCAAATGCTTACCAAGATTGTACTTTTGCAAACACTAACCCACAAACTAGTTTCAACTGGAAGCTCATCTCACTTCCAGCTTTACTGTCAGATATACATTGCGGAACAGTTGAAGCCTGTTTCTGTTAGGGTTGGGTGATGAAAGGAAAAGTATAAACTCCACTGAAACAAAGGTCTGTGAATAAATACAGTAGTATTTGGGGAACCAAATGAGACACAGGTAAGCAAAAAAATCAATAATGCTGCATAACTCGCAATTGGGAGTTTTCCTTCCTACTTGGAAATAATGTCTAGACATTGGACATCCGACCTGTGAACTTGGAGCAGATCAAAGAGAATTACATCATTTCACATAAATTCACAAATGGTGGCTAGCTTCACTTTGACAGTATTAGAATGGAGCTACCTAATGTCAAACATAAATAAATGTTCGAGTATGTTTACAGTACAAAAGTTTCATAGTGTAACACTCTATTTAGCCTATTGTTTCTTTAGTTTATCGTCAGCTGTATGCAAAAGACAGCTAGCATTTTCTATTTTTTGTTTTGTTTTAGCCATAATTGACACAAATGAACATGAAATGTTATGTCATGAAATCGAGCGATGAAAATGTGACGTGTGATTGATTGGAATGCATTGAGTTCAAAAGCTGGAAGTTTCACTGCTGAAATTCCCACCTCCCACTGTGTCTGGAATGCATATATATTTATATCAGAACTGCAACTTCCTATTTGCTGGCCACTTTAATAGGTTTACCTTGCTAGTACCAGTTTAGACCCATTTTGCCTTTAGAACTGCTTTGTGTCACAGATTTATCAAAGACAGTGTTGTTTACTCAAATTCTGACACTATCATTAAAACTCATCATTCCAGGCAAACTTTATCTATTGTCCAGTTTTGTTGAGCCCATGTGAGTTGTAGCCTCATTTTCATAGCTGTTTTCAGATGACAGGAGTGTCAACAGTTGCTTTTCTTCTTCTTCTGCAGCTCATCTACTTCAAGGTTTGAGGTGTTGTATGCTCAGAAATGCTCTTTTGTTTATAGCAAGGTCTTTCTGTAAGGTTGAATCAAAAAGGGATATTTCTCTTCTTCACAATCTTTATGTAAACCTTAGAGATGGTTGTTTGTGAAAATCTCAGTAGATCAGCAGTTTCTGAAATACTCAGACCAGCTTGACTGACATGAAAAACCAAACCACATTCAAAGTCTCTAAATTGTCCTTTCTTCCCAATTCTGATGTCCAGTTTGAACCTAAGGAAGCAACCTAAGGAAGTGAAGTAAATGAAGTTCTTCAGTCATCTTTAATTAGGCATTTGACAGAAATTCTAAAAAACCAGGTGAGAATGATCCAAAAGTGACGAGAGGGCGGTGTGGGGTTTGGTGGTAGGTGGCTGCTTGGTGTCGCGGCCGAAAGTGAAAGCCAGGGGGGCGCTGGGATGTGGAGTTGTTGTGGGGTGGTTGGTGGTGGTGTTGGGTGGTGAGGGGTGGTTGTCATGGATGAAAGTGAAGGGGGTGGGGGTGGGGATTGAGGTCGTGGATGAAAGTGACGAGTGGGGGGACAGATGGGTCGTTTGGGCCCTAAAACTGTGTGGGCTCTTAGAATTGTTCTAATTCCCCCACACCCCCCTCTCCCTCAGCGGCGCCCCTGGTACAACCTATGTACACTGAACAGCTGGAGAATATTCATAATGCACTGTCAGAGACTGCGTTCCAAAATAAATAATTTAATTGTCGAATTAATGTTGGTATACATGCCATAAATCAAAATACTTACTAATAGCCAGCTCGCTGAGTGTTAAATGACTATCACAGGCTCTGACCAAGAAAGTTTTGAAAGTCTGAAAGTTTAAACCATCTAAGGGATTTATCAAACAGCAAAGCACAAACAAAACAGCATTCCTTCCTTCGTCTCAAACTCGATTCCTGGAGGGCCACAATTTTGCACAGCTTTGCTCCAACCCTAATCTGATCTACTGATCCAACTAATCAAGGTGTTTGAGACTACTAGAGACTATTAAGAAGGGCTGAGTTGGAGGAGATTGGAGCTAAACTGTACAGAGATGTGGCCCTCCAGGAATTGAGTTTGAGACCATTGCTTTGCACTATATTAGTGGACTAATGTAGGAAATAGTGAAAAAAGTTATAAGGGTGATTTTTGGATACATGCTATAACTGTTTGCATTCCATGATTGTGACTCTGATTGACAGTAGTTTGTTTGCCTGTTCAATGGCTAAAGTGGAAGAGAGCCAGATTCGAAGATGTGAGATACCTGATATGAGCTGGAACAGAAACTGGAGCGTCCTTTATTAGTGTTGGCTTTGGTTTAGTCATGGATTGAAAACCACTAATTTACAGATATCCTTGAAATTGGACCCTAATGTTGCCATACTTTTCAAACCTCAGTGAAACAAGAGATCTCTAATAGGAGATTAAACTACATCCTAAGGCCTCACCGTTTTACAAAACTGCAACACTCATTTAAGTCTGCATGAAATTAGAATTTACAATGTTGATTTTGCTAGCTCACATTGTTATTCTTGTGCTGTGATGTGTAAATAGACACAAGAACATTTTGAGTTTACTCGCTTCATTTACGTGTGAAATTCACTTCACAATAGACACAGATTTACATCATGGGCAGGTCTTCTGTCTGCCTGGTGACTCCAGCTTCATTTATAAATGGCTAACATGGATTTTATTGAGAGAGTAGTTGTGCTTTATGTGCTTTAGGAAGGCTGAAAAACAGCGTAGATTCGTTCAACGCCGTGTCTGAGTCCACTAGATCCTTTCAGAGGTGCACCCAGCTATGTGAGTTCATTAACTTCTTCAGAAGCAGTACCTGGATGATGGAGGCTCTCAGAGGTGCTTCCATCTGAGCCGAGTCCAGTTTGATTAACTGTTGTCAGTGTCGGCAAGAGAATTTTCTCTCGGAACATCAACAGGAGCTACATCATAATCACTCCCCTACAAGAAGTTCAGATTTTCCAACTCAAGTGATTTGCATGTTAAGCAATTAGTTCATCCGTGCAAGTTAATCCACTGAAAAATTGTATTCTAAAATGAAAGTCTGACCATTTGCTTCACACGTTTGAGGGATGGTCCTCGTGTGATGTCAACCTGGAGCCCTCCATAGCAGGTCAATCAATGCTTTTGAAAATAATATTGGTTGGGTTTAAGGAAGGAGGAGGGTGGGTCAGTCTATCGGTCAGTCAGTCAGTCAGTCAATCAGTCAAACAGTCAGTCAACAGCAGCCTCTGGTGGATTTACGTGAGAACAACAGGTGCAAATGGCACTCGCAAGAGAAATTTGAGGTCTCAAAAATTGTACACAGTGGCCTCTGGTGGATTTGCGAAAACAAAAACTGCAAAAAACGTAGCTCCTGGGACATATTTGGCACTCTCCAGAAAAGCATATAGAGGTACAGTTTTAGAATGAGCCTGAGTGGTCATTTTCACTGCTGAAATTCCAAACACTGAAGAGGAAACCCATCGATGCGCAGCTCCAAAAGTCCCAAACCAAGCAAGCCAGTGGCGACAATGGCGAGAAACAAACTTCACTAAGTGGTGAAAGTGAAGGAAGAAACCAGGCTCAAGTACATCAACATACATAAATAAAAGTCTTGCCAACTTCTGTTTTACGCAAACTTTAAAACTTTTATGCAATTGTGTTTCAGACATAAATGTTACCTCAAAACATATTTAGATGAGCTGTGCTATTACTTACTTAATAGATTAATAAATAATAGATTTTTTCCCCATAACAGATGATAAAATAGCAACAAAAAACCCCTTTACACTTCCATTGAAAGCAAAACCTAGAGTTCTGAGAATCATAAAGACTTTTCATATGAGGCTGAAAATAAAAAAAGGAGATATGATCTCTGGAAATTCACCTTAGATGACCAACACGGGGTCAGGCTGTGGAAAAAATGACATTATAGTTTCTGTTTCACAAGAGGAAGCTGTTTTAATAGGACCTGCATAAATATTCGAGAGTGGAAATTGTAATGGTGTTATGATTCTAATGCTGTGGGTGTAATGCTACAGAAAATAGCACTGGTATGGAAAGATCATCTGTGATCATAATTAATCTGTTTATGTGACTAACGGGGAAATTTAGGTTAAGAGTGGACAGCTACTTGATAAGACATTTTTTTTATTTTGTATTATTTCGTAACAACACCTATCAATCAAACATTTACTAGAGCATTATTAAAATCTAACGTTGTGCCTGTTAACATTAGTTAATGTACTGTGGGTTAAGATAATCTAACAATGAACTTCTTTATTTCCGTGAACTAATAAATAACAAAGATTAATAAAAACTTTAATAAATGTACTGTTTGCTCATGCTAAATAAATTAACTAATGGACCATTGTTTTAAAGTTTTACCTAATTTGTGCAACAACCTTATCAGCAAATCATTGTTAATTATTGTAAAAGCGTTATAGAAATAAAGATGAATTGAATTGAGTTGTTGTCATACTGTGCATGCAGTTGACACTTGTAATTATGAGCTTTTGATGCTCTTCATGTGCATTCAGCTCATAGGCTGAGCCTGTTTATCAATACCAAGAACTCAGAGAACGGACTCAAGTTACCTCAGAAGAAGACAGAGAACACAGACTGTACTGTCAGAAATAACATCATCACATCCTGGTTCTTTCACACATCCTCCATCTAAAAGCAAGGTCGCATAAGAAGGAATACTGAGAAACAGACATATTTTTTTTCTGATGCCAGTGAGTGAGTGAACTGAATTGCCTTAAGGCCAGGGTGTCAAACAGCCCTGAAGAATTTAGCTCCAACCCTGCTTCGACACCCTTACCGGCAGGTTTCAAACAAGCCTGAAGGACTCAATTAGTTTGATCAAGTGTGGTTAATTGCGGTTAAACCTAAACCGGGCAGAGTTGCAGCCCTCAAGGAACTGCGTTTGACACCTGTGCTTTGAGGGAACCTTTTGGTGTGACCTTATTTTACATTTGTAAATACATTTTTGCACTGGTTTAACTGAAACTGCCCACAGGCTTGGGTAGAGCTATAGTTTTGAAACTTTTTAGTTGAAACGTGCAACTTCTGTTATGACGTTTCTCAAGTGGGTGAAGTAACAACTTCTTTAGATAAAATCCACAACCGTGGGTGAGATATATTGTGGTTTTTAATCAACAATTAGCTTGTTTGTTCAGTTCAACAATTGGCTCAAATTCATTCATTCATTCATTTATTTATTCATTCATTTTCATTTCAGCTTAGTCCCTTTTAGCTCAAATATTATTGATAATATTCCATAATATTCGAGTCCTGTGAAGGAGCTCAGATGGAACATTTTGTATTGTGTTTACCTAATGATTAAAGTTGTTGCACGTCCGCCGGTTCCCACCTCAAAATGAGCGAGTTTGAGCCACTTGTACATTAAGGTAGCGTTCAGAAAAACAAAAAAAAAACTCGACACAGAGAAACATAAAACCATGCTGCCAATCATCTGATATTATACTCAAAACTCTGCAGAAATGTTTCATATATGTACAGTACAGATGGGTCTACTTTTTAAATCTAGATTAAAACCTTTAATTAGTTACAGGAATGTAACATATTTTATATGTTTGCATTCACAATTGTATAAATGGCTTTGGAGTGCACTAATGGCCCGTTTCCACAGAGTGGTAAGGTACAAAATGGGTCATTACGGGTCACCTTTATCAGGCTTGCGTTTCCACTGCTAAAAGAGTACCAATGGTACCAAGAAAGTTTCAGTTTATGTCATTCTCACTTGAGGAATTGTCACAGTAAAGCTGTATGGGTCATTCACATATAATATTTGATTAACTTCTCACAAAACAGATGCTTTATACAGATAAATACTTGTGTATACAGTTGCAATCAGAATTATTCAACCCCCTGATTTATTAGCCCCCCTGTTTATTTTTTCCCTAATTTTTGTTTAATGGAGAGAAGATTTTTTCAACACATTTCTAAACATAATAGTTTTAATAACTCATCTCTAATAACTGATTTATTTTATCTTTGCCATGATGACAGTAAATAATATTTGACTAGATATTTTTCAAGACACTTCTATACAGCTTAAAGTGACATTTAAAGGCTTAACTAATGTTAATTAGGTTAACTAGGCAGGTTAGGGTAATTAGGCAAGTTATTGTATAATGATGGTTTGTTCTGTAGACTATGGAAAAAATAAATAGCTTAAAGGGGTTAATAATTTTGACCTTAAAATGGGTTTTAAAAATTACAAACTGCTTTCAATCTAGCCAAAATAAAACAAATAAGACTTTCTCCAGAAGAAAAAAATATATTATCAGACATACTGTGAAAAGTTTCTTGTTCTGTTTAACATCATTTGGGAAATATTTAAAAAAGAAAAAAAAATTAAAGGGGATTCAATAATTCTGATTGCAACTGTAAATGTTCATTACTCATGTTCATGCAGATCTATGAAAAATAGCAAAATAGCCTACTGTAACATCTGCAATTATCTAAAATATATAAATAAATGCAATATATATGAACACATACAGTCACCGATATGTTACCAATAACAGAAAAACTACACACAGCATACATTTACTCCATATTTGGGTTCAAAAACAACACACAACACACAGTCAGTGCAAACCTCTCATCTGTATCTTTATTCTTCACCAGCTCATGTAACCTCTTGTTGGAAAGTAATGCCTTCATTCCTGAGTTCATAATAGTCCAAAAGGTGATGATAATAGTTAAACATGGCAGTGTGTTCATGTTTTAGCTTGCTGAAAGAATCATTTGCTCCTTGGTTTTCTCACGCGTCAATCTCACGTTTGTTCTTTTCTGAAATTGGATGTCAGAAGCACTTCAATAATCACACACAGGGTACCTAAAAAGTGGTACTGTACGACTCGCTTTTTGGTAACCTACTTTCGTTCCATACTGTACCACTCAGTGGAAATGGGGCATAAGAAGGGAGCGCAATTCTTCAGTGTGAAGATCTTTAAAACTGAACTACAGTATGTTTGAAAAATATCTTGGGGAGCAAATTACATACGATGTGAGCAAAAAAAAACAAAAAAAAAAAACTTTAAACTTTCAAAATCCTTCAAAGTTTATTGTGAAGTGTGTTAAAGGAATATAACTGGGGTATAACTGGAAATAGGACACTAGAATAGATAACACTTTATTTTGATGGTCCATTTGAGTATTATGGCTCGTTTCCACTGAGTGGTACAGTACGGTACGGTTCGGGTCGGTACGGGTCACCTTTATCAAGCTTGCGTTTCCATTACAAAGGGTACCCTTTTGGTGGGCGTGGTGTACTACAGAGAGTTTCAGTCGATGTCATTCTCGCTCGAATAAATGTCTACAGTAAAGCTGTACAAGTCGTTCACATTATATGAGAAGCTCTTCTAACAAAACAGATGCTTTAAACATATTAATACTTGTTTATAAATGTTTATTACTAACATTTCTATGAACATGATTTGATTATAACTGCAGATCAATGACAGTGTTACAGCCTACTGTAACGTCTGCAATTATATTAAATAAATAAATAAATGCAACATATATGAACACATACAGACCCTTACAGTCTCTGATATGTTACCAATTACAGATAAACGACACACAGCATACATTAAGTCCTTATTTGAGTTCAAAAACAACACGCAACATATACAGTAGCCCACAGTCAGAGCTAACCTCTCATCTGTGTCTGTAATCTTCACCAGCACATGTAGCCTCTGTTAGAGAGTAATTCCATCATTCCGAGTTCATAATAGTCCAAAAGGCGATAATAAACATGGCAGTTTGTTCATGATTCAGGTTGCTGAAACTATTTGCTCCTGTCGGGAATCCTTGTAATAAAAGTATTATTATCAGCTCAAGAAGTTCGTTATATCAAATCTAGACGCGAACGCGGGCTCCCTGGAGAAAGCGAAAAACCGCTCGCACTTTTAGACGGCCTCATAAAACAACAACAGGACACGGCAGATTCTTGGCTTTGTGGTTGTTCATCAAGACAACGACAAGGTTTGTTTTGAGCCCGGGTCATCCATGTATCGTTATTATATGCATATAGTTGTCTCGGCTGTGCATTTAAAAACATGGCGGCTCCATTGTTTTGATTCTGGTTAGCTCCACGAGATCGTGACGTATCTCTGTAAACCAATCAGCGTTTAGCTGCGCGTGTAGCTCCACCTTTAGGTACCCTTTTTCGTCTTTGGTACCCTTTCGAAAGGGTGTTGAAAAAGTGGTACGGTACGGATTGGTTTGGTAGGCTTTTGACAGTGGAAACGGCCATAAAAGCGTACCGACCCGTACCATACCACTCAGTGGAAACGAGCCTTTAGTAGACTGCTTAATATCTGTTGATACTGCTCCTTCAACAGACATTTAACTGACTATAAGAAACTTTGCAAGTACATGTCAACATACACTAACCCTAACCCCTGCTTCTGACTACAGCTGTACAGGTGAATGATGGATTGTCAAAATGGATTGATCCGGGAAAAAGAATTGTCAAACTATGTTAGAACTAGCAATCTTAGCTGGCTAACAATGATTTTGGTAAGCACACCTTTTCAGTTTTCAAACTTTTAGGACACATACCCCCCACCCCCCACCCGTAGTGTATGAGTGTTAATGAGTGTGGATGGATGTTTCCCAGTGATGGATTGAAGCTGGAAAGGCATCCGCTGCGTAAAATATGTGCTGGATAAGTTGGCGGTTCATTCCGCTGCGGCGACCACAGATTAATAAAGTGAATGAATGAATGATGTCCATGTAAATGTAGTCAGTGTCTTCAAAGTAAGTAAAAGATCCAGAAGGGCTTTTTTGTCAGACGCTCACCAGTTTTACCTTCATCTATTCACCGTCATTCATTTTAAAAGCACCTGGTCCATTTTATTTCTTTATATTTTACTGGACCGTATTAACTCTACAGGTGCCGGATCCGGATCCAGCACGTCTGAAATCTGACCCGGCACCTCATTTTACAGGCCCCCCTCCTCATCCCACATGATTTACTTGAGCGCACGCCTTAAATTCTCGCTCCCCTCTTAATAGGTGCTGGCGCCCCCCTGGTGGGATGCGCCCCACAGTGAAAACCCCTGCTTTGGACTGGTAAATATAAGAACATTTAGAGTTTGAGCAAACAAGTAATTGTGGATGTTTTCTTTGCAGACAGCTAATGCTTCTGTAGCAGGTCAGCATGAGACATATACAGTAAAGCTCTGTGGCTTGAGGATTGGGTCGAGTCCAGAATCCCGGGTGCACATTAACACCAGTCAGAGGAAAAAAACCATCAGCATGGCTTCCTGTTTTCTCCTCCAGCCTGGAAAGATGATTCCCTCATGGCCTGCTGCTATGATGATCGCATACAAGCACCTAAACACGGTGTCATGTTAAGAAGAGTTGAGTGTTAGCTATCAATCGCATAGCATTTTAATCACCTGGCTCTCCACTCTCTCCTTGATCTCCAGTTAATATTCCGATTGAACCACTGATGACATTTGGGCTGTTTTGAGGATGTTTTTGGTATCTTTCTGGATTTTGAAATAGGTGGTAATCTTGCTGTATATGGAGGAGAGAGTTCAAAGATTTCAACAAAAATATATTCATTTGTGTTCTGAAGATGAATTAAGACCTCGGAAGTGGCATGCAAACACCTAAACAGTGTCATGTTAAGAAGAGTTGGGTGTTAGCTATCGATCGCGTAGCATTTTAATCACCTGGCTCTCCACTCTCTCCTTGATCTCCAGTTAATATTCCGATTGAACCACTGAAGGCATATGGGCTGTTTTGGGAATGTTTTTGGTATCTTTCTAGACTTAGAAATAGTCCGGACTAACCCTAACCTAACCCTTATCGTTGCTGTATATTGAGGAGGAGAGAGAGCTCTCACATTTCAGCAAAAATATCTTAATTTGTGTTTTAAATCTAAATTAAGGGTGTCAGGGGTGGCATACAAACACCTAAACATGGTGTCGTGTCAAGAAGAATTCGATATTAGCCAACAATTGCGTAGGATTTTAATCACCTGGCTCTCCGCTTTCTCCTTGACCTCGGGTTCACCATCATCAAACTGTCCATCCATCCGTCTATCTGTTCACACTCATTACCAGATCCTCATATCCGCTGCCTGTCTTCATCTCCTATTATGCTCATTGCATTAGCCTTCCCGCTTGCAGCTGCTATTCGCTAGCTCATTGTGATGTTTGTATATTTAGCGGCTGTGTTCATTTCCTCTACTGTTGACTGGGGAAAACACATACAATGCACAAACAGATGCCCTCCCCGCTCGCACTACCCAGCCATTTTTTTTTCTTGGTCTTTCTCTTTAGGCTCACGTCTGTACAATACCCCCCTGCCACCCTTCGGTTTTAAAAGAAGTGGGTTGAGAACGAAAGCGGACTGAACTTCACAGCATGGAGGCCCTGAGCTGGCCATTGTTCAGGACAAACTCCCAGACAATCAGGAGATCAGGCCTGAAATTCCCCACCAGCTCTGATGTCCTGTAGAGTTTATTTCATACTGCCAGTTCTCTTCTCAACACAAATATTAGGACAAACACAAAAACAAATTCAACTTATTAATTATAATTAACAATAATAAAAAAATAAAACAATAATAATGTTGTTGTTTTTATTGTTATTACTATTGTTATTATTGGTGTTGTTGTTCATAAAACAATACCAATACATATAAGCAATATACAATTAAATAATACTAGTTATTATTTAATGCAATTAAATCATAATGGTATTATTATTATTAGTAGTAGTAGTAGTAGTATTACTGTTAGTATTATTATTACAAGCTTTTTATTTAACAGTTATTGTTATTAATCTGACTAGTAAGTCCCTCCAGGATTTTTAACTCCAATGATTCTTGAAAAAAAAAGAAACATTTTATTAAATGTAAGTGTATTTTTAGAGCAAAACACAAGAATTAAAGCAATATATGTTAAAACTTTTGAGAAAAGCTGTCACAAAAGTCATTTTAGGCCACAAAAAATATTCAAAAAGTTAATGCAAATAATTAAAACAATATTTTATTATAATTTTATAAAAAAAATATATTTTCAGTATATACAGTTAGGTCCATAAATATTTAGACATCGACACAATTCTGACATTTTTGGCTCTATACACCAACACAATGGATCTGAAATGAAATGAACAAGATGTGCTGTAACTGCAGACTGTCAGCTTTAATTTAAGGGTATTTACATCCAAATCAGGTGAACGCTGTAGGAATTACAAGTTTGCATATGTGCCTCCCATTTGTTAAGGGACTAAAAGTAATTGGACAGAATAATAATCATAAATCAAGCTTTCACTTTTTAATACTTGGTTGCAAATCCTTTGAAGTAAATTACAGCCGGAAGTCTGGAACGCATAGACATCACCAGACGCTGGGTTTCATTCCTGGTAGTGCTCTACCAGGCCTCTACAGCAACTGTCTTCAGTTCCTGCTTGTTCTTAGGGCATTTTCCCTTCAGTTTTATCTTCAGCAAGTGAAATGTGTCGTCAATCGGATTCAGATCAGGTGATTGACTTGGCCATTGTATAACATTCCACTTCTTTCACTTCAAAAACTCTATGGTTGCTTTTGCAGTATGCTTTGTGTCATTCTTTATCTGCACTGTAAAGCTCCATCCAATGAGTTCTGAAGCATTTGGCTTAATATGAGTAGAAAATATTTCCTGAAACACATTAGAATTTATCCTACTGCTTTTGTCAGCAGTTACATCATCAATAAATACAAGAGAACCAGCTCCATTGACAGTCATACATGCCCACGCCATGCCACTACTACCACCATGCTTCACTGCTTAGGATCATGAGTAGTTCCTTTCCTTCTCTATACTCTTCTCCTCCAATCTCTCTGGTACAAGTTGATCTTGGTCTCATCTGTCCATAGGATGTTGTTCCAGCACTGTGAAGTCTTTTTTAGAACTCTGATCTGGCCTTCCTGGTTTTGATGCTCACCAATGGTTTACATGTTGTGTTAAACCCTCTGTAGTCATTCTGATGAAGTTTTCTCTTGATTGTGGACTCTGACACACACACACACACACACATCTACCTCCTGGAGAGTGCTCTTGATCTGGCCAACAGTTGTGAATGGTGTTTTCTTCACCAGGGAAAGAATTATTTGGTCATCCACCACATTTTTTTCCATGGACTTCCGGGTCTTTTGGTGTTGCTGAGCTCACTGGTCCGTTCTTTCTTTATAAGAATGTTCCAAACCGTTGTTTTTTATTATAACCGTTATTATTTCACAATAACCCATTTTTTATTGTTACCATTATAATTATTTTACAAAATGGAGCCTCATTACTTTTCCTTAAATAATAACAAATTTCTACTTTGTTAAATAAATAATACATAAATAGTAATCATAATAGTTATAACATAAGTTATATAACCATAAAATAATTATTATTAAAATATAATGAAAATAATAAAATTGGCTTTAAAAATCAAATCAGACGAGCAGACAGAAGTTAATCAATGACACACCAGCACAGACAGTATTGAAACACTGGATTCAGACATTCTTCATGACATCAGCTTATATTTGTTTTGACATTACTATATACTGCATTATGCATTACAGCAACACTGTGAGTCCCGTTGTTGACAGTGGTGACAGGCAGGAAAGGTCACCTGAGGTCAGAGGTTGAGTCGGGGTAGGATTTTCTCCTGCTATGAAAATTGCATTCAGCACTGATTTTGTTGTTTTCCATTTTTTTTCTAAAAGAACTATAGTATATATCATGCACACTTTTTGGAATTGTAATAATTGTAGAAATAATTTATGTTAGTGTGAGCTGAATGCATTTTTAGAAACTTAATTGAATGTTATTTTAAAATATATTATATTATATTATATTATATTATATTATATTATATTATATTATATTATATTATATTATACATTTTAACCTTTCAACTTAAGGCTGTGTTATTACTGTTTTATCAAAATAAAGTGTTGCCATCAATTTTTGTAAAGACTTCTGGAGAGAAATTCAGAATTGACAATTTCTGGACGTAAACTTATCAGAAACAAGTCATCGTTTACACAATGTAAACTAAGAATTATCAGTAAAAAAGTGAGAATTGTAAACTGTCAATTCTGAAGGAAATAGTCAGAACTGCAAGATGCAAATTCATAATTCTGAGAAGAAAAAGTTAGTTACAAAATCTATACTGTGGACTCTAAAGGAAAAAGAAAAAGTTGCTTTCTTGTAAAGGTTTACAGGGAAAAGTCAATTGCTGGACGTAAACTCATCAGAAAGTCAGAGTTTATAAGTTGTAAAATCCAAGAAAAAGGTCCAAATTTATGGAGCCAGATCAGTCTAAAAAAATACATTTACAAAATAAAATTCATACTTGCATAACACAATTAACATTTACAAAGTCCAATACGTAAATTCAAAACACGATTCAAAAATACACAAATCCAATTCGTAAATTCAGAACACGATTTAAAAGTATGCAAATCCAATTCATAACTGCAAAACATAATTCAAAAATACACAAATCCAATTCTTAAATTAAAAACACAATTCAAAAATACTCAAATCCAATTTTTTCATTCAAAACACAATTCAAAAATACACAAATGCAATTCATAAATTCAAAAAAAGATTAAAAAATACACAAATCAAATTCATAAATTCAAAACACGATTAAAAATACACAAATCCAATTGGTAAATTTAAAATACAATTTGAAAATATGCAAATTCAATTCATTTGGTGAACATTTTTATGATTTATATTTGTGAATTCACAAATTGTGTGTTTACAAATTGAGAAATTGGATTTTGTAAATATGAATTGTGCTTTTATTTTGTAAAGGTATTATTTTTGAGACTGATCTGGCTCCATAAAAATTTGCTAGATGTAAACTTAGAATTCTGGGGAAGATGTCACATTTCTAAATCTAAGTTTAGATTTCTTAATTCTAACTTTTCCCCCCTATGAATTCTGAATTATTTTGTCTGTATCTTCTCAGAATTTTTAATTTATAAATTGTAAATTCTGACATTTTCTGAGTTTATCTTGCAAATTACAAAATATAAATTACAAGAAAAAGGTCAGAATTTGCAACATTTAAACTCAAATATCAACATTTTCAGAATTTTTTTCAGAATTTTTCCTTATGAATCCTAAGGCTGGGCGACGCAGTGGCACAGTAGGTAGTGCTGTCGCCTCACAGCAAGAAGGTCGCTGGTTTGAGCCTCGGCTGGGTCAGTTGGCGTTTCTGTGTGGAGTTTGCATGTTCTCCCTGCGTTCGCGTGGGTTTCCTCCGGGTGCTCCGGTTTCCCCCACAGTCCAAAGACATGCAGTACAGATGAATTGGGTAGGCTAAATTGTCCATAGTGTATGTGTGTAAATGAGTGTGTATGGTTTCCCAGAGATGGGTTGCAGCTGGAAGGGCATCCGCTGCATAAAACATGTGCTGGATAAGTTGGCGGTTCATTCCGCTGTGGCGACCCCAGATTAATAAAGGGACTAAGCCGAAAAGAAAATTAATGAATAAATGAATCCTAAGGCTAGAATTTGAATTATTCTGTCTGTATTTTGTCAGCTTAAATTTTCGCACAAATTTTGCATGTTGCTGCATTCCAAATTTTAAGCTTGGTGAACTCTAACCTACGAAATAGCATCACATGATTGTGTTAGACCAATAGAAGATCAAAACACAACCTCTCTGCAAAGAAATGTAAAATATGAAGCAATCCCTCGCTTTATTATTATCTAATCATTTTGTTTTATCCCTGCTCCTCACTTAAAAACTTGCTCGTTTAATCTGCTTCTTTAAAATGAGCTGAAACAACATCAATTTGTTAAAAGTGTTAATTTAACTTAATTTGTGTTGGGACAACATAAAGGAATTGTGTGGAACCCTGCATTTTTTACAGTGTTTTTTGCAGCGCCGTATGACGGAATTTCGCATGCTCAAACTCTAGTGTGACCGTGGCCTTTAATCTGTCCACTCTAAGGCCTTGTCCACACAAACACGAATGTTTTCAAATCTTTTTTTTCTTCATAAAATCAATATCAGGTGACTGAAACCTAGTGCTGCACGATATTGGAAAAATCTGATATTATCTGATTTTATTTTTCTGTGATAAAAATTGTGATATGAATAGTTTTAACCGTTTGATTAGACGGTTTTCTGGGAAGTCTAACAGTAAATGTGAAAATGAATAATCACAATGTAAAAAAAAATGTTTTTCTAACTTTGATTTGTCTTGTTTCTAGTCTAAATATAAAAAAATTCTTAAATCGAGTAAGAATATAGTTTTGTATTCAACTTCAGAAGAAATGAATTAAAATAATGAGTTTTTCCTTAAAACAAGTAAAATAATTGTGTTTTCGCTTTGAATGATAGATATTTGGACTAGAAACAAGACAAAAATTCTAAGTGATAAAAGCAGTTCTGCATATTGCGATATTGATGCTGAAACGATATACACTACCTGACAATAATCTTGTTGTCAATGCCAGTTGAAAGAGCAACAAATAATAACTTGACTTCTAGTTGATCATTTGGAAAAAGTAGCAGAAGGTAGATTTTTTTTCAGATAAATCATCTATTGAACTGCATCCCAATCAACACAAATACTGCAGAAGACCATCTGAAACCCGTATGGACCCATGATTCTCACAGAAATTAGTCAAGTTTGGTAAAGGAAAAATCATGGAGTGGAGTTATTCAGTATGGGGGTATGCAAGAGATCTGCAGACTGGACATCCATAGCCTGAGGTATCAAGATAATTGTGCTGCCCATTACATTACAAACCACAGGAGAGGGTGAATTCTTCTGCAAGATAGCATTCATTTTCATACTTCAGCTTCCACATCAAAGTTCCTGAAAGCAAAGATGGTCACCAGACATGAACATTATTGAGCATTATTGAGTCTGGGGTAAGATGAAGGAGGCATTGAAGTTGAATCTAAAGAATCTTAATGAACTATGAGAGTCCTGCAAGAAAGCTTTCTTTGCCATTCCAGATGACTTTATTAATAAGTTATTTGAGTCATTGCAGAGATGTATGGATGCAGTCCTCCAAGATCATGGGGGTCATACGCAATATTAATTATTTATCCACTGCACCATGACTTTATATTCTATACTGTACATTATCTCTGTTAAGTGACAAAAATTTTTTTTAAGCAAAGTCAGTCCTGTCTTAATTAAATAATTTAAAATCAGGGCATGAACATATTTTATTTTGGTAAAAAAAAGGGGTAATCTAGAGGCCTTTGCCTTTCATATAAGCCACTTCTGATACCAAATGATCAACTAGAAGTCAAGTTATTATTTGTTGTTTCTAAAACCTGGTTAGGTGACAAGACTTTTGTCTGGAAGTGTATTGTGCAGCCCTACTGACACCTAAAACTTTCAGAAAACTCCAGCCAAGGTGATTTTTTTTAAATCTTTGGGTACAGTGGACATTTGTGTGGACACTACATAAATTTAAACTGCACTTTTAGTGTGTGTCATATTTGACTCTGATGTGATATGCAGATGATCGGTGGCTCCTGCAGCTCACAATAACGCATGTCATGTCAATCACTCGCTCTATGCAGATAGAAAAGGTCAGCAGGTTTATAAATAGCCCCCTGGAGACCCTCAAATGCCCGTGTCACTTCCTGCTGCAGCAGCAAACAGGACCACCGTGTCCCGCTGACCTCCGACCTTCAGGAATTCGGGACGTGCGATTATTCCCTGAAAGCGGAAGAGACGGAAAACATAGTGAGATGAGAGACAGGTGGAGGATTTTACATCTCACTCGTACACTGCGAGATCTTCTGAAGAAAGCAAACTACTTACTTAAGCGTCTATTTTTAGTGGTCGTGACTTCATATTGCTGATGTCAGCTTTTGACTGGAAATCCCAGATGAAGATGAAAATTAATGACTTCATTCACTTCTTCATTTCTGTCTTGTGTAATTTATACATCAAAGTGAATACAATCAAACTGATGTTTTCCCAATAAAAGTCATATTTCACTCAACAATTAAAGCCATGTGAAACAAGTACTATAGTAAGTTATTGTAAATACTACATTGTTTTTCATACTATAGTAATGTGTATTATATTGTAAATACTAAAGTATTTGCATGCCTTTTAATGAATGCTCACCATAATGTAGTATTAACTACAGAAAAACTTGAGAAAAACTCAATGATGGTGTTATCCAGACTTTCAGATAAAGAAAAAAAATTGTGTGAGACTGATGACGGCAGCCAGAAAAGAAAACAACGTCAAATTTACTACAATGCTCCTAGACACTGCATTAGAAACACCTCGCACAAGCGGTAATTAGTTTTTTTGTAATTTGATGCAAAGATGTTATAGTACATACATATTTACATATTAATGTTTAAATGTTTTTTTTTTATCTAAATATTAAACGCATCATAACAGTCCTGTGAAAAAGGTCCAAGGGTCCAAGGGAAAAGATGTTTTAGATCAATTTAGGCTTTGGTTTTGTGAGATTATTTTCACAACAATTGTTTACTGATCGTTTTATTTTAAACCACACATTTTATTTAATACAACTTTTTTATTGATACGTGATGCTATGTGTTTTCCAGAATTGCACCTTAAATTCCCTACCTTAAATATTAAACATATATATGTCATTTTTGTTAAAAAAAATACGTTTTGACGATAACAATTTTCCATTTTTCTCATTTTTATAAGATTTGACAATTTTCCATTTTTAAGTTGCTGTTTAGTTCTTTCTTGCAGTCATATAAACAGTCAAAACTGTGATATGTAAATGTAAATTTTGAGATGCAAAGTCACAATAACTTTTACTTTTAGTCTTGTACAAAGACCACAAAAACATTTTAGTTGCTCAGAATCTTCAGAGAGAAGAGCGCAGTAACTGGACAATGACGAATCTTTATAGCGTACATGTGCCAAAATGTTCATTAATGAAAGTTGTCTGCAGGGCCTTTACTAAAGCACGCTATGAAGTTTCACAGCAAGAATTTGGGAAAGACTTTTTTCCCAACACAAATCAATTAAGCTAAGTTAATACGTTTTTACAAGTGATTGAACTTAAAACAATTAAGTTGTCCCAGAACAACTTAAGAATTGTGTTGTTCAGCTATTATTATTTGTGCACACTGTAAAAAAAATGCTGGATCCCACATAAATCCATGTTGTCCTAACACAAATGAAGTTAAATGAATCGTTTTTACAAATTTAAGTAGATTGAACATAAACTAATTAAGTTGTCCCAAAAAAAATAATTGTGTTGTTCAGCTATTGTAAAAAAAAATGCTGAATCTCACGTAAATCATATTTCATATTTCCCAAAACAAATCGATTAAGTTAGGTTTTCTAGAATTGTTCATTAATGAAAGCTGTCTGCTGTAGGCCTATACTAAAGCATGCTATGAAGTTTCGTAGCACGCCTTTGGAAAAGAAATGTGATTATTCATGATTAAAATATCTTAAATTGTCAATCTTAAAGTAATTGTTTACCTAAAAATAAAAAAATAAAAATTTACTTACTCTCAAATTGTTTCAAACCTTTATGATTGTCTTTCTTCTGTTGAACACAAAAGAAGATATATTGAAGAAAGCTGAAAACTTGTAACCACTGACTTCCATAGACAAATACTATGGAAGTCAGTGGTTACAGATTTCCAGCTGTCTTCAAAATAACTTTTTTTTTCTGTACAACAGAAGAAACAACCCCATAAAAGGGTCGAAACAAGTAAAAGGATGAGTAAATGATGACAAAATTGTAATTTTTGGGTGAACTTTCCCTTTAAACGTCATCTAAAATCTCGCAGTCGAACAATCTTTTCAGGACGCTGAATGAATATGCATGACAGGATTCAAGAGACTGTTAACTGTTACCAATTTCACTGTCATCATTCTGGCTCGTCCAATGCAGTGACTTTCCAGTTCACAACCATACGCTATAAACGACCATTGAAACAAGACAGAACAGGTGGCTGTGAGAAAACTGTTACCTTTTTTCCAAATAAAAGTCACACTCGGAGAATGTCAGTTCATGTATGAAGAGCCTCCCCTCATCTGTGCCTAATCATTTGCCTTATATGGAAACATGAGTCCTGCCTCAAAGGCGCGGCGAGCCAATCAGAGCGCAGGAGGGGCGGGGATTGTTTTTTAAGGCTGAAGCCAGAGCGAAGTGCAGCAGCCGGGCATTAAAGCACCTGAGAAACACGCTTTAACACGCACTGCTGCGAACTAACTAGGGAAAGTTGCATAGGCTACGTGCGGCGCTGGAATCATCACCAATGGCTCATTCTGTACAAAGCAACACCCTGGACGTGTTATTCCTGGATATTCAAAGCTGATATTTGAAGCTGGAGATTTTTTATTTTATTTTATTATATATGTTTTATATGTCTCCCACCTGTCAAGTGTATCATTAATATGCGATTTTTAACGGACCGGTTTGATTTCCACACTGGAGATTTTGGATACGCGTTAAATGTCAAACAGGAGCAGCTGGCACGGTGTTCAAAGTGACTCAACAACCCCTCTGGAATAAACTTTTCTGCAGCTGAGAGCGCGTGTGTGTGTTTGACAGAGAGAGAGAGAGACATTTGGATGTGCGCGCATGATGAGCTCGCGCCTGCTGCTGCTGGTGCTCGCGGCGCTCGCAGCGTGCCTGCGGTCCGGTCGCGCGCAGGTAAGCTTCACCTGATTGACGTCACGCTCGGTTTCTCTTTAATTTCTAAGTCTCATTTGACAATAGCTGCATTCACCCGCCACTTATGACTGTCTTGATTGCGAGGATGAAATTTAAGCAAACTGTAACGAATTCCCTCATAAGCACGCCTGACTGACCCGATAAAACAAAGAAACCACACTCGATTCCTTGCTCAATCTGACTGTATTTGTTTGTGTCTGCAATCCTAAACTCAACCAAAGGCACAGTTAGCGTTGCCAGCATTAATGTGCGTTGGATGGCTTCCCAGATGCACCACTGCCAAAACACATCACTCAGTCCAGGAGCATCACTGTCACTGCCTAAACCCCAATTATGTTTTCAATTTAGCACGACTGTACGCCTTTAGACGTATTAAAATAGTGCTCAGAATTAGGAGGTCCTCTGTAGAGTTTCCGGGCTCCTTGTATTTGTATTTTCAAGTGTTCTCCCAGACAGTGGAAAAGTCATAGCGTGTGTTTACGTATGCATATAGCCTATATTTCAGCATAGATGTGTTTAAACTGTGTATTGTAACAACAACAGAAGAAGCGAAATGGAAAATGTCCATTTTATATATTTGGTTTTGGGAGATCTGGCAACAATAAAACAGATTTTAGATATATTTAGGGGATAAACACGTTTATATTTAGCAATACTACGATTATTGGCATCAACTGCCTCATCAATGGATAATGCACGTTTTTTGCATTCAAATATGTTTGTGTACTAAATGGTTCAACTATTATTATTTAAGTAGATTGAACTTAAAACAATTAAGTTGTCCCACCCAAAAAACTTAAGCATTGTGTTGTTCAGCCATTATTATTCGTGCACACTGTTAAAACATGCTGGATCCCACATAAATTCTTCATGCTGTCCCAACACAAATCGATTAAATTAAATTATATATTTTTTTTTACAAATTTAAGTGGATTGAACTCAAAACAATCAAGTTGTCCCCCCAAAAAAACTTAAATATTGGATTGTTCAGCTATTATTATTTATGCACACTGTAAAAAAAAAATGCCGGGTCTCACATAAATCCTTTATGTTGTCCTAACACAAATTGATTAAGTTAAATGAATCATTTTTACAAATTTAAGTAGATTGAACATAAACCAATTAAGTTGTCCCAAAAAACGTAAGAATTGTGTTGTTCAGTTATTATTATTCGTGCACACTTGTTAAAAAATGCTGGGTCTCACATAAATCCTTCATATTTTCCCAACACAAAATTAAGTTAAATTAATACATTTTTACAAATTTAAGTGGATTGAACATAAAACAATTAAGTTGTCCCAAAAAAAACTTTTCAACTCATTTTAAATAAGTACAAGCTGCAAATGTCTTTTTTTATTTGAGTGCATCTCAATTCAATGAATGTTTTATCCATCCTGCTGTCTAATTATATCAGTTTTGGCCATCAAACCTTTCTGTCATTTAATAGGCCCAGCAGAATCATTCATGCATCTTGATTTGGGTTGCAGATATTCTCACGTATGCGTCCTGACCTTTTAAGTCTTTATCACATGCACATCAATTACCAATCCACACACACACACACACACTATAAAACCTAAATCCCCTTGTGATATTTCTGTAATCCGTCTTTTGAATATAACCATTGCATCATCACCAAACATGCAAATAACCCAACTTTAAGTTAAGTTTACTCTCTACTGCTCTAATTCGGACTGTTTTAGGGAGTTTAAAAGGTCACAGCTGAGGGGATTGCACTCGTCCAGCTGATGCTTCATAAGTCTTGTGTTTAAGTTATATAAGAGAGAGAGAGAAATAATCTAGGCGGCACGGTAAAGATGTGTGGATGAAATCACATAAGATGATTTGGCTTCGGGTCCCTCTGGGGCATTATGCATGTGTCACGGCCTGAGGGCTTAAAAAAAAAGCGAAATTGCTTTTGCAGACATGACTCAGGAATCGAGCAAATGAAAGCCGAACCTCCTCATCTAATCAAATGTGCATTGAATTTATGACTCAGTTTGTAAAATAGAAGCTGAGTCGATGCTTATTGTGCTTATCCTTTCATATGCTAGTTTTACTCACGGTTAAAATAATGCAATGGCGTGGACAGAGATATTTTTGTGGCTAATCGTATTGACTGTTAAGCATTTGTTGTTTCAGAGTTCAGACACAGCAGTTATGGTATTAAAGTATGTATACAAAGCATCCACTTATAGATGACAATGTTGTCAAAATGTTCCCCGTTCACACTGATCTGCAAAAACCAAAACATAATGCTGTAATTTGCATGCCAGGTATGGAGCCTGATCAGTCTCAAAAATAACACATTTACAAAATAAAATTCATACATCCACAACACAATTAACATTTACAAAATTAAATTCATAAATTCAAAGCACAATTCAAAAATACACATATCTAATTCGTAAATTCAAAACACAATTCAAAAGTAAGCAAATCCACTTCATACATTCAAAACACGATTCTAAAATGCAAAAATCCAATTCTTAAGTTCAAAACACAATTCAAAAATACACATATCCAGATTGTAAATTCAAAACACGATTAAAAAATACAAAAATCCAATTCGTAAATTTAAAATACGATAAAAAAATCAGCAATTTCAATTTGTTGAAAATATTTATTATTAATTATGTGAATATTTTTATTTTTACTTGTGAATTCACAAATTCTGTGTTTACAAATAAACAAATTGGATTTAGAATTTTATTTTGTAAATGTATTATTTTTGAGACTTATCTGGCTTCTTAGCCAGGCTTGCAGATGGCGATCACTTTGTAAAAAAAAACTGCATAATTACAGTCCTACGCTCCACCATTGTTGCTTTGGTTCACAATATTAAACCAGAATTACAAATGTGCATGATGACACCCTTATGATGTAGTTTACAAAGAGAAGATTGTTTTTTAAAGATTAAAAAACCTTTTATGTTTTTTATGTCCCAAAAATATACATTTCTTGATGTGAAAGTAATAGTTAGCAAAGGATGCTGTGTATCTTGTGTATTTTGTTTCATAAAATTCATAATTTCAGTAAACACAGCTTTATTCATTCATTCATTTTCTTGTCGGCTTAGTCCCTTTATTAATCTGGGGTCGCCACAGCGGAATGAACCTCCAACTTATCCAGCACGATTTTACGCAAATCGTATCACCCAGCGACGTTCTTACTGTGAGGCAACACCACTACCTACTGCGCCACTGCGTCGCCATGCAGCTTTATATTATAACAAAACATAAAAACAATGTTTCAATATTTAAATTTTACACAGCAATAGCCTTAAATTACAACTGGTAACCTAAAAATGCACTGCACATCCAGGCAAAGATGTTCCATATTTTTCTTGGAAATGCACATTTACACATCCATTTCAAAATGCTGGAATATTCTAACATAATTGACGAAGACATTACCTTTAAATGGCAGCACTTGTTTTTGTAAACCTAAAAGGGGTCCGTTTTTTGTTAAAGGTTTCTTTTATTTTTCAAAACTTTCTTATTCATGAAGCTGCTTTTGTCCCTAAGACAAATCAAAATACTGATCTATAGGAGAAAAACAGTTTGTGAGACCCTCCTTAAAATAAAAGAATAACCGTGTTGTAGGCCAGTGGTTCCCAAAGTGGGGGTCAGGAGACAATGACGAGGGGTCACTTGGTGATTTCCAAAAGTCAAATAAATCTTATTAAACTATTAGAATTACCATATTTTATCCATAACCCATAGATAATGAAAATAATAGTTAATAGTTACATAAAAAAACAACAACATGTAAATAAAAATCCATCAGTCTTTAATTTTCTTTCATTGGATTCCAACTCTTTGGGTGTTTACCTTAGATTAATGACACAGCAATAGCATCAGCTGCAGCAGATTGATTTTATGGCACCAGATTAAACTTTTAAAACAACTTTATGGCGCTTAAATACATTTAAGGGACAACACAGTGGCTCAGTGGTTAGCACTGTCGCCTCACAGCAAGATGGTCGCTGGTTCAAGTCCCAGCTGGGCCAGTTGGCATTTCTGTGTGGAGTTTGCATGTTCTTCCCGTGTTGGCATGGGTTTCTTTCGGGTCCAAAGACATGCACTATAGGTGAATTGAATAAGCTAAATTGGCTGTAGTGTGTGTGTGCATGTGAGAGTGTATGGGTGTTTTCCAGTACTGGGTTGCAGCTGGCTGGGCATCCGCTGTGTAAAACATATGCTGGATAAGTTGGCGGTTTATTCTGCTGTGATGACCCCTGATAAATAAAGGGACTAAGCCATAGGAAAATGAATAAAATACATTTGAAATAAATTAAGTCCCCAATTAAACATAGAGGTCGATCTCTGAGTGGTGGTCTCCAAAATTACACCAAGAATAGACTTCTGCAGTAAACATTGTGCCCACCAGTCTCATTAATATTAAATGAAACAAGTAAAAAAATGACTATCAAAAAATTATATTCTTGTTAGAATTTTTTGTGTTGTCAATATACTTATGTTCATACAGGCATATTGTTGTGTGTGCAGCGTTTGTATGTTTAAAACCACCTCCGAGAATAGTGGGGCTCGCGAGTCACTGGCATTGTTATTTTTGAGGTCATGGGCTGAAAAGTTTGGAAACCTCTGTTGTAGGCTACCGAAATCTGACCGGTTGGCAAATCGCTCTCCTGATTTTCCTTCTGTGTTCACACAGAACATAATTCTTGGAATTTACTGGTAATGTTACAACTTTTTATTCCAGAAACTAATTTATGGGTATTTAAAAAAAAATGGGAATTTACCATAAATTTTCACTATCTGATAAAAGTCTTGTCTCCTATCCAAGTTTTAGGGACAACAAATAATAACTTGACTTCTAGTTGATCATTTGGTATCAAAAGTGGCTTATATGAAAGGCAAAGGCCTCTAGATTCTTCTTCAATGCCTCCTCCTGCATCTTACTCCACACTCTCAGAAATAAAGGTACAGAAGCTGTCTCTGGGGCAGTACCTTTTCAAAAGGTACATATTTGTACCCAAAGAGTCCACAATGGTACCTCAAAGGTGCATATTAGTACCCAAATATACCTAAAAAGTAACTTTGAGGTACTATTATGAACCCTTCAGGTACAAATATGTACCTTTTGAAAAGGTACTGCCCCAGAGACAGCTTCTGTACCTTTATTTCTGAGAGTGCAGACATGCTCAATAATGTTCATGTCTGGTGACTGGGCTGGCCAATCCTGGAGCACCTTGATCTTCTTTGCTTTCAGGAACTTTGATGTGGAGGCTGAAGTATGAGGAGTGCTATCCTGCTGAAGAATTTGCCCTCTCCTGTTGTTTGTAATGTAATGGGCAGCACAAATGCCTTGATACCTCAGGCTGTTGATGTTGCCATACACTCTGCAGATCTCTCGCACGCCCCCATACTGAATGTAACCCCAAACCATGATTTTTCCTTTACCAAACTTGACTAATGTCTTTGAGAATCTTGGGTCCATGCTGAATCCAATAGGTCTTCTGCAGTATTTGTGATTATTGGGATGCAGTTCAACAGATGATTCATCTGAAAAAATGTACCTTCTGCCACTTTTCCAAATGGTCAACTAGAAGTCAAGTTATTATTTGATGCTTTTTACAGTCAGAATCAATGACAAGACTTTTGTCTTGTTGTGTATATGTATACAAGTGCTTATGATCTAGTGTCCATATTTACGGCTTCACCATTTTGCATTTTAAGTGAAACAGTAAATAATTTGTGCAAAAACAGTTAGTTCAGTTGACTTTTAAATTTCTAAAAGGGCATGATAGGCAACATGCTGTATGCTTTATGTTTATTTAACAACATCAATCAAACAAATCAATTACTAAATCACATTATTTTAAAATTGTGCCGCCCTCGGTTGCTTACATTGGTCATTATTAAAATAAACCGATGTGTCTGCGTCTTTTGAAAAGCACTCACGTGAGAATCACCAGCAGATTCAGTGTGTGATTTATGTTAAATTATGTAAGGGGGAATCACAGAGAAGCTGCTATTTTTGGATAATTTTTCACCCTGAATCAAAATATGGTAAATTGTGTTGCATAAAGAGACATATTTAGCATATTAAACCCTTAAGCAACTATTTTCAACCTATGTTGAAAAAAAATCCTTTTTTTTCTTTTAGCAGAACAGGCTTTTTATGCATTTTATGTAAGTTTATGGACATAAACAAAAATGTGTATAGATCTAATGAAAAGGTTGGCCTGCTTATAGATAGAAAGTTAAAGGGTGTGTATTATCACTCCCACTGGCTCTTTTATGGGATTGCAGTCTTACGCTAATTTGCCCTGTTCAGTAAATCTGGCTCATATTCCCCTCTATGATTACCGAAACTTGGTCAGATTGTTCTTTTTAAAAAGTAAATCCCACTTTTCATCCTCCTTTCAGTGCATCTGTTTCAGTGACCTGTGTGTTTGTACTGTATGTGCAGGTGTGGGTGTCACTCCATGGATACAGTATTCCTTTATGTCTGAACTCAGTTATGGCAGAATGCCATGTGGTTCGCCCTCTAAAGTTTCATGTGTGTGTGCGTATTGCAGTCCAGGTCCATAATTATACCAAATTCCTCCTTAACTTTTGCCCTTGATGAACTATCGGCATTCTTGGATCAAATAAGTCATTAAGGCAATTGGCAAACGGGAGTGATGTCATCCTAATGGCATCAGTGTATGTGTTATAGAATTGTGTGTGTTTCCTACTGTTTTAGTGCATGTGTGTTTCACATCTTCGCACCTGTAAATCCATCATTAACTTTACACAATTTAATGAATGTTGGTGTTTCACTGCTCTTGATTTAGTGTATCTACTGTATTTTGGTAGTCAACGAGATGTTTTCAACACTTTTGCTATATTTTCCCCTGGTAAGTATAATAACATTATTATAACTTTGGTACACTAATGGCGCTAATTGTGCAGTGCATTGGTGTGGATGCTAATATATAGTTATTATTATAATTATGTGAAGAGGCCTTTAGTCAGTGTTTTTTTTGCACCAGAAACAGCCATAATTTAGTTTTTGCATGACTGTTATTAACATGATTTGCTGATTCGTTCAGTGAAACAGGTTGTTGCTATTGTAAATGTAAATCTCCTTGTTGTGATGGTTCACTCAGCAATATTCTCCATAAACAAGTACAATTGTTCTGAAATAAAAAGATTAGTGTATAAGGCGGTTTACTTCATATAGTGCCTCATTGTGTCGCATTGAGATGCATAACATTGAATTGTGCATTTCAGATTTGAAAGGTGCCCTGTAATGAAATATGTGTATACCAAGGCATAGTTGAATTATAAGAGATCAGTATAATAGCAAATATACTAATATACATTCATTATAATACATACATAGACACATACATACATACATGCATACATACAGTATAATACATACCGTGAGCCTCAGACACCATTGTTTACATCACAACGGAACTCATTAATATTCATGACACAATGCATTTATGGTCAGTTATAGACCTTCTGATTCTAGGGGTATTTTTTTAGAGCTTATAAAAACTATTTCTGGAGATATATGAACTTATCGAAACCTACTATATAGATATCAAAAAACTATTTATTTTATTAAACCAATGCAGTATATGGCACCTTTAACGACACATGAAATCAAGTTCGCAAAACTAATAACATTCACCTTCCAAATGTTTGCAAAAGAGAACAGCTTATTTGCAAGCGTACAATTTGATACGTATTTATTCTTGAGGCTATTGAGAATATGTCAATTAGATATGTTATTATTTATTTATGTACCTCTAACACCAAATGGGGTTACACTGAATTGCTATCCTTAAAAAATTTGCCTGTTAGCCTGATTTCATTCATTGTTAAATTCTAAAATATGTTATGCTGAATTAAACCAAACACAGAGAACCATAACACTGTCTCTAGTTTACTCAGAAGATGTTTTCCCCTCCTCATGCTATTTTTTTGCTTTATCATTTTGCATCATTCGAATGGAAATAATTCCCCTCTAATATTTGTATTGACTTCGTAAATAATTATTCAGCATTTCTTGTGAACCCAATATAAGAAATAATTTATTATTGTATCTTATAATATTGCATTTGTAAAATAGTGATGTTTGAACCTATATGCACAAGCAAATGTAGCTACTTTTGACATTGGAAAATAGTTTGTATGGTGTATTTTGTATGTAAAACTATGTATGAAATTCCATCTTAATAGATGTGGAGTTGATCGCAGGAATTAAGGAGTACAATAAAAGCTTGAATTATTTTGTAAATTTCCATATATTTTCTTTTCTAATCATTATAATATTCAAATGTTTTTGAAAAAACAAATTTTTCATTTTAATAAATTAGCAAAACTAATATCTATTTTTTTCAAGATATATGATGTTGATATTAAGGTGTGAGTGTATTGAAGATCAGCTAGTTGGAGATATCAAGTTTGCTTCTGCGAAGGTTCAAATCTTGCTTAGAGCAAGGTGAATAGATCCCTTGGGATTTTAGGAGCTGCTGTCTTTATTTTCCTTGTTAGCACACATGCCCCCAGTTCTGTGAAGCAGTGGTTTGAAATGCTCTCAAAGTAGAGAAAATGGAACCGGAGGGTTTACATTGGTGCTGTGACCCAGATGGGAGTGAGGTTTATGGGAATAAGTGTATTATAGCACAACTAGTAGGAGCTGTGTAGGTAAACCTAGTAACTGATGCTTGCAACTATGATCTTAAGCATTTTGTTGGCACATCCAGCTCCCATGTTGGAAACAGCAGCTCAAAATCCCTCTCAGAGGGGGCGAGTAGAACCTAAGGGGTTACGTTGATGCTGTGACCCAGATGAGAGTGAGGTTTAGCCGGATGAGTGTATTGGAGGACTGATAGTAAGAGCTGTGTAAGTAAACCTAGCAACTAATGCTAGCAACTGGAATCTTAAGCACCTTGTTGGCACACCCACCGCCTATGCTGAAAATGGCAGCTCAGAATCACTCTTGGAGGGAATTGTTAAACCCACAGAGTTGCATTGGTGCCATGACCTGGATGGGAGTGAGGTTTAGCAGGATGAGTGTATTGGAGGACTGATAGTAGGAGCTGTACAAGTAATCCTAGCAACTAATGCTAGCAACTGTGATCTTAAGCACCTAGTTGGCACACCCACCTCCCATGTTGGAAACGGCAGCTCAAATCACTCTCAGAGAGGGGTGAGTAGAACTTAAGGGGTTACATTGGTGCCGTGACCTGGATGAAATTGAGGTTTAGGGGTATGAGTGTAACAGTGTTCAGCCAGCTAGTAGGAGCTGTCCAAGTAAACTCCACTCATGGGCACTCTTAAGGAGCACCAGCAGCTGTGTTTATAGGTTGTGCTCTTTGTGTCTTTGTCAACACATCTGTCTCCCATGACGTAATGAAGAATCCCATTTAGAGTCTTTTGAGTAAACCGAAGAGGCTTACAGAAATTTAATATGCATTTTATTCTAAAACTTAAACAGAACTGAAAACAGAAAAATTTATTGCATATTTTGGAACTGAACCGCAAAGATACAATACCTACGTTGTTTGAAAAGTCCTGACTGTAATAAACTGTGTGCAACTGTAAATTTTAACACATTTATGAGGAACCCTGTGGGAGTGTGATTTCTGATTGGTCACTAGCTTTTATTTATATATTTATTTTCCTACTGTGTGCCTGCCACATGACCCAGGCCACATCACACACACACAGACACACACAAACACACACACGCAGAGTGACCTGATTATGAGTAATGCAGCTTAATAAAGGACGGAGAAAAAATAAACACAAAGGACAAATCGTGCCGTCCACACATGTTCCACAACACATGCTCAGCAACATCTCTAATATTGTACTTACATATTTATGTGTATTTCATTGATATTACAAGCACCTGTTTCAAAACAAGCACAGGTGTTGTTTGTTCAGGACCTGTTTGTGACCATCTCTTTCTCTCTTTTTTCATCAGGGGGACCCTCTTCCTCCATCTCTGGTGGATTTAGTAATGAACAGCCCAATTTCAACAGTAGACGATCTGAAGAAACTTTTGGATGTAGAATCCGTAGGTAAAGCTGATCCCATACCAATCCTAAATACACAAATATATATATATACAGTCAAGCCCCAGGGATATGAATAATTTAAGGCTTGACAATATATATAATTTCAAGCTTGACTGTATATATATGTTGTAGCGAGGGTCAAAACATTGTTGTATCTTGCTAAAATGATACAACACACACACACACACACCAAAGTGTGTGTGTGTGTGTGTGTGTGTGTGTGTGTGTGTACATGCTTTGGCCGCATTGCCCTCTTCATATCATCTTTGTCCATTGAAACCCCATATCAGCAGTACTTCAAACTAGCCAGCGTCTCGTCACTTCTGGAATGTGTGTTTTCTGGGGTGTGTTGAGTGGGAAGGTGAGGCAGGAAAGACTGAGGGGTCTGGAATGCTGTGTGTGTGTGTGTGTGTGTATTTGTGTGTGTGTGTGTGTGTGTGTGTGTGTGTGTGTGTGTGTGTGTGTGTGTGTGTGTGTGTGTGTGTGTGTGTGTGTGTGTGTGTGTGTGTGTGTGTGTGTGTGTGTGTGTGTGTGTGTGTGTGTGTGTGTGTGTGTGTGTGTGTGTATGTGCATTTTAGCAAGATACAACAATGTTTTGACCCTCGCTACAACAACTGGAACACCAGACGAATGTCGCTTATAGATATAAAGGACTTGAGCAGATTTACGACAAGGTGACGAGACAGTGGAATCAAGAGGATTCAAATGGCAATCCCAGACGCAGCAGGTCTTATGTATGAGACATAAGCTAAACAGAGCAGCACAACAGAAAAGTAGCATACAACAATGGCTAAAGCCATTGAAGCTAAAATTTGATTGGCTGGTGAATGGCAGTCATGCAAACAAGTTTGAATTAAAGTTTGAGTTGAATTGAAGTTTGAATATCAAACTGCTCCTATGCTGAGTGGGTTGTGACACATTTTCACCAAACATGACCTGTTTACGGCAAGATGATAACTGTGTATTGCTAACTTAATTAGCGTCTACACCAAAGCACGTTATTGTTCTATGTATTAGCACACATTGCAGTTTTCTTGCAGTTTCGATTTAAATACTAAAGTTCTTTAAAATACAGGATGAATTATTATTATTATTATTCCTTTTTTGTTGTTGCATTAGCATACAGCTATAGGCACTGATCAAACTGAATGGATGGATTCTGATTGGCTGTCAAATGTTTTTATTGTCAATCTATTTTTTTAGGTAATTCAAACTACATAATTTCTTTGTGTTATTATTAATGACAAACAATAATGATAACAATAAATGTATAACTAATTGTATATAAAAAAATAGTAAATAGTTAATATTATAGTGTAGTTAATAGTATATTATTATTATTAATAGTAAATAATATAGTGTTAGTGTTATAGCCAAAGTAGGTATACAGTAGGTGAATTGAATAAACTAAATTGGCCGTAGTGTGTGAGTGTGAGTATGAATGAGTGTGTATGGGTGTTTCTCAGGACTTGGTTGCGGCTAAAAGGGCATCCGCTGTGTAAAACATATGCTGAAATAGTTGGCGGTTCATTCTGCTGTGTCAACCTCTAAAATAGACACTATGCCGAAAGAAAAATGAATGAATAAATGAATGAAAAACTAAAGTACACTACACTATATATTACAGTTTATCATAACATTACAGTATAATACAGTAAAACGTAATATATACAGTATAATACACATTACTATAGTAAGGTTTAAAACACAATTGTATGTCATTTAAATTACTATAGTATTTTTTCATGCATCTACATAAATGCATGCTAATCTTTTCATTAGCGTACACTGCAGTTTTGTGCTCTGCCAATTAAAATTTTCAGGCTCGTTAAAGTCAGATGGATTCTGATTGGCTGACAGTGTTTTCACTATTTTTAAGGAAACATTTCTAAAAGGGATTACAGCAATATCTCTGTATGACCAACAACAATATTGTTCATTATGAGGTAGCAAAAAGGAAACATAAAATATTTCAATCTAATTACAAATGACCATATTTTGCACGGTATTAATGTGAACAGTAAAATTCATTGGTAGGTAGTTTATAAATCACTGTTAGCTAGCAACAAGCTAGCATGAAATAAATGTAATTACAAATTGAGTTTTACACAATATTCATACTGCTGATTTTAGCCTAATTTGTGTTCAATGTGGTTAGCGTAGCAACAAGCTAACATTGAATAGTTAATTGAATTACAAGTGCACATTCATACACAATATTTATATATAGTTTAAATTTATGCTAATTAGCACATTGTTAGCTTAGCAACATGATACGATATCGTTACATCACATTGCAAACAATCTGTTGTAAGACAATGGTTATCTGTGTTGTTTCATTTGTTACTGTTTTAGTTGTGATGTAGAGTTTATGTTAAGGCCTGTGAAAACCAAGAATGATAACTTAGAGTTTTTAGAGTTCACTTTAAAAAATACTATTGTAATAGTATAATACCATAGTGAAAAGTATAATAATATAATAATACTATAGTGTAATTATTAGTAAATAATATAGTTTTTGAACTATACTATAGTGAACTACACAAATGAATCTGTTTTGGCAATTATAGTATTTGGTATAGTTAGTCAAATTTAGTGTAATTGGTAATACAACCACTATAGTAATAAAAACAAATTACCCAATACTGGGCATTATATGTTTTACAATATTACAATACAGCTATTTATTGTAGTAAAACGTATACTACAGTATACTAAAAGTATACTACAGTATATATTACAGTTTATCATAATATTACAGTATAATACAGTAAAGCGTAATATATACAGTATAATACACTATTGTATAATATTACTATTGTATGGTTCAAAACACAATTGTATGTATTTTTATAGTATTTTTTTATGCGTCAACATGAATGCATGTTAATGTTCTTTTCATTAGCTCACACTGCAGTTTTGTGCTCTGCCACTTGAAATCTTTAGGCTCGTTAAAGTCAGGTGGATTCTGATTGGCTGTCAGTGTTTTCACTATTTTACAGCTAGAAGGAAACATTTCTTAAAGAGATTACATCAGTACTGCCTCTCTGTATTGTCCTACAACAATATTGTACATTATTAGGTAGCGAAAAGGAAGCATAAAATAGCATAAAAAGACCAATTTTTTTACAGTATTTATGTATACTGTAAAATTTATTGGTAATTTGTCTATAAATCATTATTAACTAGTAGCAAGCTAGCATAAAAATAAATAACATTACAAATTGACTTTTACACAATATTCATACTGTTAATTTTAGCCTAATTTGTGTTCAACATGGTTAGCACAGCAACAAGCTAACATTAAATAGTTAAATGAATTGGAAGCGTTGTTTGTTACTGTTTTAATTGCTATGTAGAGTTCACGTTAAGGCCTGTTTAAATTAAAAAATGATAACTGCAATGTCAAATATATGTTACTATCTAAAACAAAGGACAATAACTTCACAAGCGCTTCAGTCTTGTCTTCTTACACTTTAAATACTCAAGTTTATCAAAGTATGGTACTTCTTGTCTTGTTTCTAGTCCAAATGTTAAATCAAGAAGAATTTTCTAGACAAGCACAAGTATTTTCAGAAATAATTTGCTAAAAATAAGTGAGTGTTTTTACTTAAAACAAGCAAGATAATCTGCCAACGGGTTTGTTTTCCCTTTGAAATAAGATTATTTTGCTTTGCAAATTGGCAGATTGTTTAACTTGTTTTAAGTAAAAACTCACTTATTTTTGACATATTATTTCTGAAAACTACAATATTTTTTGCTTGTCTAGATTTCATGCTTCTTGATTTGAGCATTTTGAGATATTTGGACTAGAAACAAGACAACAAGTCCAAATAAGAAAAGCATTGTTTGCAGTGTGTATAATTTACAAACCTAATGCTACCTTTTATTGCTACCCAAAGTGCTGATGATCTGTGTTTCATATTTTAAATTCCTTTCTTTGTTTTGTCTTTCGTTTTCAGAGGAAGATGATGAGAAGCCCGAGACCGAGATGCACTCAAACGGAACACACAAACGTCTTCCCAGAAGCCTTAGTAAGTCCGCTGCAGCGTTCCCTCCCTTCCTCTCTTTGTCTGGCTGTCTCTTTTCCACACTCCCGTCTCTTCATCTTTGTCCTCCAGCAAAATTTCAATATATGTTCCAGTCTGTGATTATTTTGAGACACTGGCATCTCCAATCCACAATGGTGTTGTTGCAGTGTGTTTGTGCGAGTGTGTGAGATGTGAGTCTGGAGTCTGCTGTTGCGTCTCTGTGATTGATTCTGTCTCGTCCAGTCTCGCCACATGTCCTTAGGTCACCATCAAACACACACACACACACACACACAAGTTTCAAAGCTCAACTTGAACCACCCACGCTTCTTTCGCACATGCACTCGAACCCTTATGTTCTTTTCAACTCTTTCTGAGTGCTCACTTTCAGTCAAGTGCGCCTCGCATCTGCAGATTGTACACACTGACAGCACTGAGTGGCTGAATTATAGTGAGTGTCTGAAGTCTCGTCTGTCTGGATTATTGTAGTGATGGATGCTTTCGAAGTACTGCTTCATGAATTTTCTAAATCTTTATGAATCTTTTGTTTCGAATCAGTGGTTTGAATTAAATGTTTGTTTGTTTTCATCATTGAATTATCCTTCTGAATGTAATTCAAACTACATCATTCCTTTGTGTCATTATGGTTAATGACAAACAATAACGATAACAATATCTACATAAAAAATACTATAGTAATTAATAGTAAGTAATGTAGTGTTTTTTAAGCAAACAATAGTGAAGTTGTTGAAGTACAACAACTATAGTAGTATAAACTAATAATACTACTAATATAATTACTATGTTCAGCAATATCACACAAGTAGCAGTGCGATATGGCTGTATATTGGCACTGGTGAGAGGATGTGACGTCACTAGTGATGATATACAGCCATATTGCACTGCTACGAGTGTGATATTGCGTTGATACAGTTTGATGACATAATCGTGTATATAAAAAATAAAATCAAACATGGAGTCTCAAAAATACTTTTGTACGAGGAACTATTTTCTTCCACCATTCCTTCACATCTGCTGCTGATGTCAGAACAGCAGAAACCTTTGGTTAAAAACACATCACTTAGGAGCTAGTATTTGAATGATTCTCTAGCGTCATTTCTAAAGTGATGACAAAAGAGGTGATTTTGCTCACATTTTAAGATTATAAGGCTGAACGCCATGAAATGCCATCAGTCCACAGATATTTCCCAGTATTTCTCTGTTGCAATCGGGAGAACAAATAATTACACAATAACACTTGCAGATTACTATGGTATAAATACAGCACTACAACATACAAAAGAGAGAGATCGACTTAGAATGTCACTTACCTGTTTTATAGTGATTTGATTAGCTGTAGTTTGAGTTTTCAAACTTCAGCTGAGTTTTTCTCCTCTAAGGACTTATTATGTGGTCTCTGTCGCCATCTTGTGGCGCAACCGTCTTTGCTCTGCTCAGTATGACAGGCTGATGGCCGCCGCTCTCTAAAATTATAAATATTTAAAATAGGCACTATCCTTAAATAAGCAGCATAGTTGCAATCTAAACAACTACATTCTCATCTGAAAAAGCCTTAGAAGTACATTATGTTGTCCAACAGCTGCAATATTTGTCAAACTGTTCTGACTCTATTGATCTGATGTCATTCTATGTGGGCGGAGTAATACACAAGAGTGAAGAGGCTGTAAGAGTGTTGTTATTGCAGAATATTGCACGGCTATCAGCCAATCAGATTCAAGAACCAGAAATAATCAGTTCACTCAAGTTAATTCTAAATATAAAATTAATACACTAATTCAGTATAATACACTACTATTGTATGGTTCAAAAATAATATTTTATGTATTTACTTTCAATTACTATAATATTTTTTAAATACATCCACACAAATGCATGTTCGTGTTCTTTTTTTATTAGCACGCACTGAGGTTTTGATTCTGTCACAAACATCATGTTACAAAACCTTTAAAACTTTTACAAATTTTCAGAGCACGGACTTCAGAGTGCGTCTCAAATTGGCACGGTCACATGATTTCAGTTAACGAGGCTTAGTTGCATCACAACTGTTTTGAAGCATTTAAAAAATCCAATAGTTCACCCCCCAGTGGCGAATCACTGAACAGGTGTCATTGTTTTTACCTGATCTTGGATCAATTTTACTAGTTAGCAGATGTTTTAATGAGACGTTTGTAAAATTGAAAGAAAATTATTGAATAATATTCTTTAAGAGTCTCTTGTTGTCCAGTTTAGTAGAATCCAACAAGGAACAAATAATATATATGCCTCGAAAAATGATTAAAAGAAGGCATGTTATGCAGACACATAATATTTTAAGACATTAAATGATAAGCTAAGTGCAATTATATACGATCAATATAAATTTTGCATTATGTTTGAAAAACAATTCTCCATGTCCGTGTGAGTTTCCTCTGGGTGCTCCAGTTTTCCCCACTATCCAAAGACATGCGCTATAAGTGAATTGAGTAAACAAAATTGGCCGTAGTGTATGAGTGTGTGTGTGTGTGTGTGTGTGTGTGTGTGTGTGTGTGTGAATTTGAGAGAGCAAGGCTGTTTCCCAGTCTTGGATTGCAGCTGGAAGGGCATCCGCTGCGTAAAACATATGATGGAATAGTTGGTGGTTCATTACACTACAGTGACCTCTGATAAATCATAGACTAAGCCTAATGCAGAGAACAATTCTTATGCATGCTTTGTTTTTGTTGCATTTTTGGTTTTAGAACCATTTTGTGAAGCAATTAGTTAAATGCTTTGTTTCACCCATCAGTAGTTTATCTTACTTTCATCCAGTTTGGCTTTTGAAGCATGTGGTGAACGATAAATAAACATTAAATTAACCATCTTTCAACCTTCTTTTAAAGGCATTCAGGTGGCCCAGCAGGCTATGTGTAAAGTGAGGACAGAAGTTATGGAAGTGACCCGTGCAATGTTTGACAGACGAAACGCCAACTTCATGTTATGGCCTTCATGTGTGGAAGTGCAGCGCTGTTCGGGCTGCTGTAACGCGCGAACTTTACGATGTGTGCCAGTCCTCACTGAAACACGACATCTACAGGTATTTATATGCAAGTCTACAACAGTTACAAGCATACTAATATAGAATACGTAAATATAATTACAATTTTTTTTTTACTATGTTTCATGCTAATTAGTGTAGAAATTTAGCCAGTTTTATTACAAAAATGTTACAATATATTAAAATATTATCTTTTATGTTTTGTATATTTTATAGTAATTAGTGTATAACATTGTTAGCATGGCTTAGCAACATGCTAACATATAATAGTCATGTCAAGTTTTATTGTGTCGAGGCTATTATAGAGACTTATATTTACTAATGTAGTCTACAATATTGTTAGCTTAGTAACATGCTAACAATATATTTCAGTCTAATTATAAATACATTAGTTTATCAAAAAGGTTTTGTGTTAATTTGCATACCATGTTGTTAGCTTAACCATTGCTAATATAAAAAGTTAAATGTAATACCAAATGCAGAAACTATTTGCTCAATTATTTTTGTGCAGTGTTTATTTTAAGCAAATTAGCATAGAATTTTGTCAGCAAAACTACTACAATGCAAATTTACATATTAATCTGGCTGCATCCGAAATTGTCTACTACTTGAGTAGGTACTACATTTGAATAGTACGTTTTATATAGTATTAATGGAACTCGGATGTTCTACATCCGCCATTTTGTCACCATTAGTGACCTACCCACGTCAGCGGCGCCGCTTCACTCCTATTCATGAATTCTTTCGCGGTGCATCATGGGATAGCATAGCGTCCATCTAATGCACACTTCAGAATCTTATCGGAAGTAGCAGGTCATTCAGGTACTTCTCACATACTGTTTTTCAAATACTACTCGGCTCACATTCTGTTTTTAGTGTACTCTATAGTATGGAAGTATGCGAGTTTGGGCAAGCCTTTGTTAGTTTAACAGCATGCTAACAAAAATAATAAAATCTAATTACAAATACTTTGTCACTCACTTTTATGTATACTGTATTTTAGGCTAATTAGTTGAAAACGGTCAAATAGTAAAAATACAATGTTTACAAACATAAAAAACGTGCCATTCAATTTCTCAATAAAAGTTTGAAATATTTAAATAGTATTTTTATGTAAAACATAGTGATACAACTTCAAGAAATAGTTTTTACAGTATATACATAATATTTACGTTCACATTGCTATATGCTACATTTTTAGTTTAGCAAACATGCTAAAATAAAATCATTTGTAAAATCCAATTGGGCTATTTTACCCAATTAAACAAAAATTAAGCTAATTGATTGTTAGCACAATGCTAATGGGGTGTATACACAGCTAGTGTTTTCAGCCAATGATGAACATCCAGTGAAAAGTTTATGAGACTAATTTCAATTTTATAAGTTTCCTTTTATGGCATCAATGTTGTAATGTAATTAAAATACAATCAGTGAAATAGACTTAAGCATTCATTTAGTTATTTAAGCATACAATGAGATCGAAGATCGTGCAAACGCAAGTGCGGTTAGCAGCAGGCTAGCAGAGAAACTCCATTGAAAATACTTGGGTAAAATAAAATGCTATATTTTAAAGACATAGCATGGAAAAATGGAATTTAATGCAGTGCTTCTTGTCCAGTCTGAGACCCAATTTATTTTATATATTAATCGGGCAGCAAAGATCACAGATTTTAAAAGAAATCTGATTTTGTAATGGTGCGACAGTTCACCGGAAGTGCTTGGGCTGGTTGACTGAAAAGTCTGTATGCATATACCCCATTGTTTGTCAGCAACATGCAACAATCAAAACCAATTGAAGCAGGATTTACATGGTCTCCTCAGAAGTTAATTTTCATGTAGCATGATTGCAAATGACAAGCATTTTTTTTTAAAGATGTATAATAGATGTCTAATAGATGTCTAAACATAGTCTTCTTGGCTAAAACAAGGCTAAATTTGGGCTGTCAGTGAAAATCTAATAGACGTCTAAGAATAGGCCAAAACTAGACTGATCTAGTTTTGATCTAGTCATCAAATAAACAGAAATGAATGACTACACATATAAAGTCTAGACTACACTAATCTAGTTTGGGGCTATTCTTAGATGTCTATTAGTAGTTCACTGACAGCCCAAGTTAAGCCTTGTTTTAGCCAATTTGTATACGTTTAGATGTTTATTACATGTCTATTAAACATAAAAGTGTGTGCTGGGATACACTTTTGGGTCCAGAAAGAAATGGTTAATGCTAATTTTATTATTTTATTTTTTATCTAGATAACAAAAATCCAGTATATCAACCGACAACCATCCTACGAGAAAGTTGTCATACCCGTGGAGGACCATGTGACATGTAGCTGTCAATTACATGTCCCAGCACAACCCCCACGTGTCCAGACCACACCCCTTCCCCCACCCAGACACCACCCTAAAGTAACTCCACCAAAGACCCAATCAAAAGAGGAGCTGCACCGCAATGATGAACTGAAACATAATCAGCAGCTCCATTTGGAGGACAAAGAAAGTCAAGAACTGCAGTGGCAGTCCAAATACACTGTCGCACACACAGACAGACAAACCCCACACCAGCACACACTTACACACACGCCAGCTTACATCACCCGAGGAGATTTTCCCACCAGACAGACCACATTAGGAAACCCACGCATGATGAGTGACGCGACGCAAACAGAGGAGGCTGATCACATCAAATCCGAACACAGTGGCGACGACATGGCCAAAAAGTCAAGCGACAAACGTTCACAAGAGGAACAACCATACAATGGGACGACACCACAGCAACCGAAATCTCCATCGCAAACTTCTGTCCAGTCAGAACGCAGCATAAGCAGCCAATCAGACACTCTTAGCCGCACTTACAGCCGCGTTGAGGTGATCGGCCAATCAAGCGGCTTATCAGAAGTGCTAACCCATCACTCCGACCAATCAGAAATTAGAAAACATCACCATCACAACCACCAATCAGAAAAAGAAGAGGAAATGCATCATCTCCGACACCAACACCACCAACACCATCAACGTCACCAGTTTACAACACAAGCAGTTAGCAAACAACAGAGTAGCACACAAAGAACAGGTCAGTGTCAAGATTGTGTATTAGGCAAGTGTGTGTGTGAGTGTGTGCACATTGTATTGTAATTAGGAATTGATGCTTCCTGTTATTCTTCCCATTTCTTTAACGTCAGAGCCCGCTTATAAAGTTCCAGGTCAACAAAGTCATGTAATGCTAATATTGTGATGACTGCCTGGAGGGTAATTCTTTCAACGCTGGTCTAAAAACATTTCTAACTGCATTCCTTTGACATCTGTTTTTTTTTTATTCTGTAGTAATGAAAGCTCCTCCCACCATGCCCTCGGCTCCACAGACTCCACCCCCTCTCCCGTCTCCACGGAAACGGAGACGGAAACATCGGAAGAGGATCAGCAAGGCTTCCATGAGAGCGATGATAATGTAATGCTACTGTTATACTTTTTATACATTCAATAATGGGTCAATGATGTGACAAAAACATGCAGAAACAAAAGATGATGCCAATTAGTGGTGGTAAAATGTAATGAGATGCAAAAAAGTTACACCTTTTTATGAGTTATGTTAAATTAAATTTAACACTGGAACCACCAGAATTTGATAACTCATACACTAGAATGACCATTGCGGTCATTCTGACTGTTCATATAAGACTGTACCGAATAAAATTGTCAAGTCGTTGACAAAAAGATATTTGAAGCTTGAATTGGGATTTTATAATTAAGCTTTGAACGTCTGTCGTAATATTTTATGAAGTCCTTACCCTAAAAACTATTATCTTTTTTCTAATATAGGGCTCTATTTTAACGATCTAGGTGCAAAGTCTAAAGCGCATAGTGCAAAAGCATTAAGGGCGTGTCTGAATCCACTTTTGCTATTTTTAAGGACGGAAAAATATGGTTTGCGACACAGCGCATGGTCTAACAGGGTTGTGCTTATTCTCTTAATGAGTTATGGGTGTGTTTTGAGCATAATATGCATTAAACCAATCAGAGTTTCATTTTCCATTCCCTTGAAGAGTCAGTTGTGTCGCGCCATGGTGCATTTGCTATTTACACGGCGGACTTGTTAGGAGGAAAAACTGAATGGAAAAACTGAATGCTTCACTAGCAAGAAAACAGTTAAACAGACCATTTGCAGCGCGAGGATAAAGAACGAGCCTCTTTACTTTCTCTTACACACTAAGCTGTTTGACACTTCTCTGCACCCATCGAGTCAGTAAAGGACCACAAACACACATCTCCTCCGAGTGCATGTGCACACACACACAAACACAGTAAACTTCTGGAGACACATACACCCATCGTCGTCATTATCATCATCACCAAACACGTTTATGCTGTCCAGAAAAAAATGGAATGAATGTTGCTGAATGAAAGTGAAACTGAAAGTAAAAATGACACGATTACATACATAAAAAAGAGTCCAATTTGTGGAAAGGAGTTTGATTCTCATGTGAAACTGTACAGGGAAAAAGCCAGTAGAGTTCATAGCTAAATATTTAGCATTGTTTGCATGTCCTTTATGGCACAATTTATTAAAATAAATGTAAAATAACATTTATTACAAGTTGATTTAAAAAAAACATTGTTTTGCATTTTGTAATTTTTCTTCAGTTGAATAAAAATCTATTTTCCGTTCATATATTAGCAAATATTTTGCAGGGTTTTATTGTCCTTTACTGCATAAAATTCATTAAAATAGAAGTAAAATACCCTTCATTACAAGTTGATTTAAAATAAGCACCTAAATAGTTTTGCAATTTGTGATTTTTTTTTAGTTGAATAAAATATTTTCCATTCATGTATTTCTTTAAGATACTGTAAATTTTTGTCTCGTCTCGTGAACCCTAGTTCTCGTGAACCCAGTCTCGTGTCTCGTCTCATGAAGTAAGCATCTCATCACACCCCTGTCTATAAGCAACATTTTTTCCACCACAGTGCAAATTTTATTTTTGAAACTTTGAAAGACTGTCTGAAGTAAACTTATGTTTTTGCTATCAGTAAAATATGTTTATGTTTACCAGAAAGTTACTAGGCAACAGAGGCACCATGTTCGAAAGAGTGGGAAAAAGTAGCGGATGCTGAAATGCATGCGGCCAATTTGAACATTGTGAACATTCAAGGCAGAAATGCTCAAAACTGTTTTGTAATTGTAATAAAATAATGATGTTAGAATGAAAAAATACACATAATTAGGACAAGTTGTGGGTACAATAATTAATATGGGTTTATTTTAACAAAGTTTTAAAAATAAACATTCAAAATGACGGCCTCTGAAGTAGAGATCTGAGCATGACTAATTTTGTTGTCTTCTGCCCACACCCACAAGGTTTTATTCCGTACCCGACCGCTCCCCTGCATCCCCCTGACTGCTACCCGACCAGACCATTCCCACTAAATTTAGAGTTGGTTTCCTAAATTTCACATTTTAAATTGGGCACTATTTCATGCTAAGCTTACTAAAGCTGTAGTTTATATACAGGGCTTGGCATTAACCTTTTTGATCACCAGCCACTGTGGCTAGTAGTTTTTCAACATTACTAGCCACTCACCATTTTCATTAGCCACAATTTTTTGTTGGGAAAATATATTTTATATGGATAAATTTGACTTTGGAATGCTTGATTTGGATTTTGTGTTATGTCTACATGCCTCCTCGTTCATTTAACTTTTGAGTTGTGTATGACCTTGCTCAATGAGCATGAGCAAATGGGTTGTGGTTTCATGGGGTTGCATTGCAATTAGTTCTTATTTCACATGACTTTTCAGGGCTCAACATTAAGGATTTACAAAATTTTTCTCTGGCCACACCAAACATAAATAAACAAATAACTAATTATTTCCTAGCTACAAATTTTATCTGATTAAAAAAAAGTAAAAACAAGCTAAATGTAGCTGTATACATGTGAATTTTTTCAGCAAAACCATTCTTTAAAAAAAAGACATTTTAAAAACAATTATTGTCATGTATCTAAAAGTATGCACAGTAGTCTGTCCTGGCTAAAGGTCTCACGTTAACCAGTTAACTTTACATAAATTAGAAGTTAATCTCCTATTAAATCAATGTTATTGTAAAGGATGATAATTATATTATAGTAAAAAAAATACCGTAAGCAAAAGAAAGCAGGTGAAAATATACCATGTGCTATTATGAAAGGATGATCGCGTGCACACAGTGGACTTTTTTTTATCTGTTCAAAGATTGGTTAAAGCAAAAGCGACAACCGCTGCCGCTTACAAACAAATCTTGCGCTCTTGAAAGCAGCAGGACTGTGAGTGCTCGGGCATCACTTTTTGTCTAGTCTATTTCAAAGAGAACTGATCTTACAAGTTGCGTTTGCAGGCAATGTTGCTGCACGTAAGATTTCTTAATAGCGTGCATCACATCAGTTGTGTGCGCGATACTAAAGCCCTCGTCAGTGAGTGAAGAAAGCCTGTGTCTCACCGTGCGCATGATCATCCTCTTATTTGGTTTTCACCTGCTTTCTTTTGCTCGCCCAAACAGTTATTTTGTCAGTTGTGCTGCTTCTTGATGAACTGCAATTGAAAATAATTTTTAACCAGCCAAAGTGGCTCTCTATCCCGCCAAAGCTGAAATCTGTTTGCATTTGGCGAGTTTGCGGCTGTTGATGTCAAGCCCTGTATATA
>CAIGQZ010033257.1:2585901-2598946 GCA_903798205.1 Danio tinwini
ATATATATATATATATATAATCTAAGATCAAATATAGGACAGTTTCTACACAATATGTAAGGCACCAGGATTTTTCTCGTTCCCCACTGTCATCACTCCTTTTATCCACCTGGAGCTCCTACTGTATGTGGGTCTTTAGACTAGTGTGTGGTGCAGGTGCTCATTAACATTTACTCCACCTGCCTTGCTTTTGTCCCGCAGTTTTCTGCCTTCCCTATCTCATCAGGCGTGATAGAGGTTTCACATATACCTCATCACTCCTCACAAGCTGGGTAGTGACCTCAAGTGTCCACTCTACTGCACACATCTATGTCAATCCTGGAGTACAAGACAGAAGAGGCAGGAAAAAGATGGATAGATAATTAGGGACAAAGGTGAGAGATGGAAGAGTACAAAATGAAAAAAAAAGTCCATGATTACACTGTCATTCATTGTTTACCCACCTGAATGGCTCTCACTCACAGGCTAATTGTTGTTTCTACTGGTTGTTAAATTTAAGGTTCTTGCTTCTTCTGATCATGTGATACTGTGACATGATTGTTTTAAAAAGTGGCGATTTAACTATCTACATGGCTATGTGAACAGCAGTGTTTTGAGATTTTTCCACTCTGTACCGATAATGCTGGTGTCGTATAGATGAAAGGCTGAAATTATATTTGTGCCAATTCATCTAAATCTGTTGCCATGTGAATGAGGTCACAGTGTCCAATAGCAGACCTGAATACCCTTTTGTGGATGGCTTTTACTCCTCCAACAACTGGTCTGGTGGAGATCATACTGTGGAGGTGTGTAAGGGACACCAGCAGGGCTGGGCCCAAAATCATGAAGTTGGAAAGTGAACAAGGGTCACACTTGACCTCATCTTGGCAGTGACGACCCTGCAGTTATTTGCATTTCCTTGCTTCCTACCTTTGCATGTGGTGCAGTTGTCCGTCGTTAACATTTGTTCCACCTTCATCACTCCTTTCCCACAGCTCCTAGCCCACCTCACTCATCATACACCATCATACCACCACAGGACTGTGGGCAATAAGGTGGGGGCACCCTCTGGAGGTCTGTAAGAGGGACTTCAGAGGAGAGGCTGCCAAGGGGGTTGAGGCCAAGGCAAGTAGAAATAGAGAGGGGTGGGGGTGTTGGAGGTGGCTGGTCTGGTGGGGATCTTACTTTGAGGGTGTGTGAGGGGCAAAATGAAGAAGTCAGAAAGTGAGCAAGGGTCACACTTTCACAAGCCTTCTTGATAGGGGTGTAACATCAGTGCCCTGGCCAAATACCTTCCATCTGCCCTTACCGACCCTGGCCTTTCAATCATCCCCATCCACAGGATTGGACCTATCACTGTCTCTTCACTCCACCTATAGCTGTTGTGTGGTGAGCGCACTGGCGACGTTGTAATGTGGCTGCCGTCGCATCATCCAAGTGGATGCTGCACACTGATGGTGGTGTGGAGAGACCCCCACCCTCATGATTGTGAAGCGCTTTGGGTGTATGGCCATACATGATAAATGCACTATATAAGTACACATTACATTACAAGCTTTTGAGACAGGAAGGAGCACCTTCTCGACCTCATCTTGGCAGTGACGACCGTGCAGGAATTTGGGCTGGAAGAGATGGAAGGAACACTCAACATTTTTCATGGAGTTACCTAAATACACAGCCAGCAGAGAGACACTCATGATGCCTTGTTGCAGGACTGGATGCCTTTTCATGGATGCTTTTTTACTTATTCAATGGCTCCTACGACTATGGATGCCAGACAGCAAGTCACCTGTTACCTTATTCTGCCTGCTTCTCTTTATGGCAGCAGAGGCTGTTCAGCAAATGGTGCAGAGTCCATCCATGCTTCTGGCAAGCTCTTTCAGCACCACCTATGGTCTCAGATTCTGTTTAATCCCTGCTTTCTAAAACCCCCTTAGCAGCTAGAACTCAACAAGTTAACAAGTTTCAGTTTTTTTAGAGACAGTGGCAAGAACTGGTAAACACTGACACAATAGTATGGAATAATTTATGACAGGTTGTTGAATAATTAGAAAATTCAACCCAAGGTGTGTTCAATTATTCCACTTATACTATGGTTATCACACCTAAAGACACTGTTCAGATGTTGTATTTTAAGACATTTGTCAGGTTTGTGTCCTAAAGAGCTCCTGTGAGTAGTACTAGTTTCTTACACATCAAAACGACTTAAATTACAGAAAGTGGCAACCCCTTTCAGACATCTGCCTCAAAACCAAAATAGCAACAAGAATATGTCAAGCTTGGTCTTTTCACATCGATCCTTCTTTCACCCTCATGGTTACCTGTAGGACTCAAGACCAGTGTGTGGTTCAGGTGTCACAAAAAAACATTGGCTCCACTTGCCTTATTACTTTCCCACGGCTCTTATCACACCCACATTATGTTTACCCCCATCGCAGCATAGGAATACCCTCAAGAGTGTGTTCTGCCCTCCACCTCATCACTCCTCCTTTTATCCTTCAGGAGCACCTGCGGGACTAGTGAGCGATGCGTGCCACAGGTGTCGCTCATTAACATTTGCTCCACCCAACCCAGCTGTCACAGATATAATCAAGTTCTGGACCAGATCTTACTATCTTATTGTACATTTGGCAAATAAATTTGACTCTATTTATTACCTGAAACAATTTCCAGTGATTGATGTTTCCATTGATACTAATGCTAACCAAATATCCAAAAGATCTAATGCTTTAGAAAAATAGCATACAGATTTGGCTCAATTTTGGTACATTACACTTCCTACATTACTCAATATCTGATCGAAAAACAATCAGGCTTTCTTTAAGAATAGCTCCTGGTATTTATCAAGAAATCATTGTAAATTTATGTAGAGCCACTAAATCTAATTAAATGTCAACAAAGGTTTTGTACACATTTTCTCAGTTGGCCTGTAACAGTTAGGGTTGAATCAACTCAGTATGTGTTTCTGGACCGCTTGAAGTGTGTTTTGGCTATGAAATTCTGTGTGCATTATTTATACATTTGTGTGCTGTGTGTGTTTTGGCTGGCACTGCTGATTCAGATGGAGCCGATAATGCATGGGTGGAATAAGGCCTAATGTCTGAGTGTCATAATCACCATGAGATCTCGCAGAGCTGGTAACGCTACACACGAACCTGTGCCAGATTTAGCAGCTCTGTGTAAGGACATATTTAAAGGGACAGATGCCCAGAGAGTACACATGGGGCACAGACTGACATTAGCAGAAAGATAGGGACGAAATTCGACAATCCTGCAAAAAAAAAAAAAAAAAAGACTTCAGCTTGACTCTTAAATCTTTTTTTTTTTTTTTCAATTTTGCAGCTTTGCACATTTTTTTGAGTTTTCTTATTACTTTTTTCAGGAGGATGCATTATAACCAGTCACACTTCTATTACGGTTATAGGCACTGGAAAATAACAAAGGCACTGGAAAATAACAGGCAAAGTTTTGTTGAGTGCTTGTGGTCACTGACTGAATTCATGAATTCTCATCATAATCAACAGTGGAGTTACAAAGTAAGAGCAATATTCATTTGGCAGCATCAGAACTAGGGTATATGCGAAAGTATGCAAAAGGACTTTAAATTTTTCAGTAACCTAAGTCAAACGCTTCTGGTGAACGGTATGCAGTTACAAAATCGCCACGTTTAAGGTCTCTTTTCTTTATAAATCAATGATCTTTACTGCCTGATTGATATACGAGATAAAGTGGGTCTCAGAATGTACAAGCACTGCTTTAAATTATATTTTTCCATGCTGTGTCTTTAAAATATGAACGTTTATTTTACTCCAGTATTTTCAATGGAGTGTCAGCACTAGCCTGCTGATCCTGACGGGCACGTGCGTGTAAACAACTTTTTATCTGGTTTTACGATTGAACAACTAAGTGAATGTCGAAGCCTATATAACTGATTATGTTTTAATTAAATTACAACAATGGTGACGCAGTGGCACAGTATGTAGTGCTGTCGCCTCACAGCAAGAAGGTTGCTGGTTCGAGCCTCTGCTGGGTCAATTGGCTTTTCTGTGTGGAGTTTGCATGTTCTCCCTGCGTTCGCGTGGGTTTCCTCCAGGTGCTCCAGTTTCCCCCACAGTCCAAAGACATGCGGTACAGGTGAATTGGGTAGGCTAAATTGTCTGTAGTGTACGTGCAAATAAGTGTGTGTGGATGTTTCCCAGAAATGGGTTGCGACTAGAAGGGCATCCGCCGCGTAAAAATGTGCTGGATAAGTTGGCGGTTCATTTCGCTGTGGCGACCCCAGATTAATAAAGGGACTAAGCCGAAAAGAATATGAATGAATGAATAAATTACAACATTGATACTGTAAAAGAAATTTGTATAAAATTGAAAAAGTTACATTATTCGTTCACCGGAAGTTTATCGAAAGAAACACTAGCTGTGCATATACCCTATTATAAGGCGAGTTTGTCAGTGCATGTGTCACTAAAATATAACATACTGTACCTGTAATTGACAAAATATTTACAAGTATTCTGATTTGACTGAAGCAACTGAAACAATGTTTCAGCATTCAAGTGTTTGACCTAAAATGCAAGACAGACACAGTTATTAGGGTAATTGCAAAAATCAGCCCATATGAATCTTAAAAATGCCCTTAGAAATTAGGTTAATTTTTTATTCTAATACACTTATTAAACTTAATTTGTTCTCTTTTTATCACTCCATAATTCTGTACATTATTCACTATGTTTTTAACATTACCCAGCAGGCACAAGACGTCAACATGACATCAGATATTGTACTCCAATAAAGTGGGGAAGTTGCATTTTGTTTTGAAATAAAAATTGACGACGTTAGAACCCAATGTCAGGCCGATGTCAATGTCCAACACAACCTAAAAATCAACCTTCAATGATGTTACAGCTTGACGTTGTGTGAATGTTACCACTATGACGCCTATCAGACATGGATTTTGGTTGCCATAACTGATGATTAAATGTCAGTTTTTGATGTCAATATGACGTTGGTTTAATATGTTGGATTTTGGTCACAAACACAACCTAAAATCAACTAAATATCATCATCTAATAATGTTACTGTCACAAGTAAATATACAGGAGACTCAAATGCAAGTGAAAACAAGATGATTTATTTAAAGAGTCACAACTGGTATTGATCTTACCAGATATAGTGTGGGGCAAGGCTCACACCAGAATATGACACGCCAAACAGCGGTAAAGGTTCATCCGTGAACCAACGTCGTATAGCAGTCTCTCACAGATATCTCACCAGATATCGAGGGAAGGGAAATGTTAGCGCTATGGAGCAGCTCTCAAAGAATTTGTCAAGTTTACCCACGGAAAAGTTCATTAGAGAAGCGGATTTGGGGTGAAGTCTCTCACAGATAATGTTGTCTTCAGAGCAGGCAGTAGTAACAGCATCAATGAAACGGAGATGTGCACAAGGTCCAATGAGACAGTCTTATGGCAAAGACCCTCCACCAGAACGAGCGAGAATGTCTAACAGGAAGCAGACACAGGAGTGAACAAACAACGGACTGATAACGCTATCTACAAAACACTGAACATATATAGTGCGCGGAAGGCGCAACAGCTGTGACTGATAGCAGACACCTGTGTGCTGAGTGGTAACAAAACACGTGACCACCCAGCTGATGAATGTAACAAACATACACACACCACGCGTTGAAGATAACCCAAACAAGACACACCCACTTCCCTCACACACACACACACACATGCAAGAAAAACAGAAAGATCCAAAACCGTGACAGTTACAGCTTGACGTTGTATGGATGTTACTACTATGATGTCTATCAAATGCTGGATTTTGGTTGCCATACCTGAAGAATAAATGTCAGCATTTGACAGTCAATATGACATTATTTTATGATGTTGGCTCGACGTTGGATTTTTGTCACTTTTCAACACAACCTAAAATTAACCACATCAAAATAATGTTGTCCTTAGAGGCTGGCAAGACATTGAATTTTGGTCATCTAATGTCACGACTTAAATCTAACTTAATATGTCTTATGACGTTGTGTGCCTGCTGGGTGCATAAAGGAATTCATGAAATGTTATATGAGCAAAACTCTTTTGTAAAATCATCCAAGATATACACATAAAATGGTTACGTCTGGTGTATATGATTGCTGCCGAAGTGGAAAAGAAACAAGTTGAAGCGTATTGTAAATGTTTTCTGTGTTTCAAACAACACATTATGAAATGCCAAACAACCCACAATCTCAAAATTGACCACTGCATATTGAAACCACTGAAACACCTTTATACATTAAATAAACCAGAAATAAAATATACACCTGTCTTAAAAGGATAGTTCACCCAAAAATGAAAATTCTGTCATCATTTACTCATCCCATAGCACTTGCTCCAAACCTGTCAGAGATTCTTCTGTTGAATGCAAAAGAATATATTTTAAAGAAAGCTGAAAACCATTGACTTACATTGTATTAGTTTTTCCTGCTATGGAAGTTGAAGGTTACAGGTTCAGCTTTCTTCAAAATAAAAATATCTTCTTTTGTGTTCAACAGAAAAAAGAAATGCACAAAGGTTTAAAAAATCACTTGAAAATGATAGTGAGTGTATTTTCATTTGTGGGTAAACCATATCTCTTTAAAGTCATGCAGTTTCAATTGCATTTTATGATTCATCCCAGTATTCAATCTGATGGTTAATCTGAACAGTGACTCTTTAATCGGTTTAATGGCATGACCTAATCTCCGTGTGTGACTAATGTCGCACCCCAGACAACATATCTGACACATAGGCTACTGCTTGACTCACTGTATACAAACATGTCTATGGAGAAGCGTGACGTTCAACTTTCGCACTTGTTTTAGTTACGTGTCATGGGAACGCACTGTATATCGAGTGTTTCTCCCTCATTGTGTTGTATGGAGCCAGATCAGTCTCAAAAATAATACATTTACAAAATCAAATTCATACATGCATAACACAATTAACATTTACAAAATCCAATTCATCAATTCAAAACACAATTAAAAAATACACAAATCCAATTCATCAATTCAAAACACAATTCAAAAATAAGCTAATCCAATTTGTAAATTTTAAAATATGATTTAAAAATATGCAAATTCAATCCATTTGGAGAAAATACTTATGATTTTTAATTACTTGTAAATTTACAAGTGTTTACAAATTGACAAATTGGATATTGTAAATGAATTGTGCAGAATTTCATTTTATAAATGTATTATTTTTGAGACTGATCTGGCTCCATAGTTGTATTGTGTCAATATTGTCTGTTTGGCTCCATTGATTTGAATTTCTCTTCCTCTCGGAAAGCATTCAGTCGAGGGTGGCCCACCCAAAAAGAGTCAGAGACCTGTCGACTGCACCACGACTGTCGATGTGTGTGTGTGAGAGAGAGAGAAGAGAGAGAGAGAGAGAGAGAGAGAGAGAGAGATAGAGAGAGAGATCACGATCATGACCCCGCACAAACAAGCCTCCGCTGTGAAGTAGGCTACGTGTTGTTTCACTATGACTGACAGCACTGAAAATACACACACACAGACTCACAAATCCACAGTGAGAACTGCTTAGGCACAACAAACATATATACCAATTTAACCATACATTTAACCCCTCAATGACGTTGACCGAGTAATATTCTTGGCCAAAATTTATAAACATATTAGCATTTAGCATTCCTGGTAGCTTGTCTGTCAGGAATGCTAAACACAAACTCAGGATATTTTGTTTCATGATGTAATATCAGAAAATGCCTTATTCTATGACTTAAAACTGTAACTGTTATTTAAGTGTTTACAAAATGACGTTAACATGTTAAAGTGTGTTTATATGATGCTAAATGTGTTAATTGTTTCAAAGCTTAAAGGTGACAGTATGCTTCTTTTTTTTGTTATTTATATTCTTGTATTTGTTAATGTGGCTCTCACTAGCATAGATAAGACTGAATGCATGAAGCCCACTGGTTGTTAAAGCTAACACACACACACGCAACACACACGCAGAGCTGTCTTAACACCTGCTAACACATGCTTATCTCACTCTTCAATCGCTCACACTCGCTGACATTTCCTCACACCCTGTGCATGTGTTCAAAGCAGTCTTGAAATTCTGTGTGTAAGTGCAAGTGTATAAGTGTTTGGGTGTGGAGGGTATTTTTCCTGACGTTTCCCTTTTCTTTCTCACAAGTAGTTCAGTTTTACTGAATGTCTCAATCATTTACAACCTACTGTTAAGAAAAATGCTGAACAAAACATTTAACACTTAGCATTTTCCTTTTTAATACACGCTACCTCGTTCACGCTTTTAGCCACAGTTTTTACAACACACCGTGAAAACATCAACATGAATGAGACCCTAGCCACTGCACACTAAACTAACTTCTAAGTTGTTAACTAAATATGCAGGCTTATTTTACTTCCTAAAATAAGTTGCAATTAGCTATGTGCTAAAGCTAGCTGCAAACAAGCTACAAGTGTTTAAACTTATTTCATGGTAAATTCAGAAAAAAAAAAAAGAAGAAGGACTTTATAACCGTATTTAGAGACCAGAATATCTCAAGCTAATATTTTATAGATGTCCATAGAAAACTATTGTGAAAGCACATAAATTACATTAACCAGTTTTATCTGGCTAAACTTTTCATGATGATGGATGTTGGTAGGTTTATGTATTGGCTATTGCAGCCATAGATTTAATCAAAGGAGACATAAGCATTTTATCAAGACATTAATGTCAAGGAAAGCCATTTATATCTCTAGGAGTGGCCATGCATGAGGAGTTTCTGGAAGGTTGTAGTTTTTCAAAGAAGTAAGAACTTGATTCAGATTTTCCAAATGAACAGATCAGCCTTTTTTGAGCTGTGAAATGCAATATATAGCGTCTTAAAATAGTGCCTGCTCCATCATGAAAAGAGAACCAGTTTCTACTAATAAATGCATAACAGTATCTTTAAAGAATTATGTGCCTTTTTGCACATCAGGTGAGTTTACCTATAAAATGTAAAACAAAGTTTTCATTGCAGTTTTGCAAAACATTCCTATATAATATTCCTATATAATAATACATAATAAGTAGGCCCACACGGAATCTGCGGAACCACGGAATAGTAATCAATTCAAAATAAAAGTCTTCCTTTTCACACTGAGCACTTCCGTAACACAAATTAAAGGTGCTGTATGTACAATTTTGACTCCTCTAAAGAAAAATACCATAATATGTGTGCGGATATTTAAGAAACATCACAAGTGAACATACTTGTTTAACTGAAAAAGAATGCTGAAGTCAGATATTCTGCTTTGAAAATGTTTTTTTTTTTCCGTGCTAGAACTGGTGTCTTTGTTTATGTTCTTTTAACCTGTCAATGCCAGTTTAGCCAATTATATTTCAGCACCCTAGGTTGCCTTGTTGGAAAACAGCGTCTTTCATTCATTCATTCATTTAGAAAGACTCTGAAAGCATGCGTTCGCGATTGAAATGCGACCTCCAGGGGAAAGTAGGAGACGTCGAAATGAGACAGATTCAGTTCCACATGAGGTTATTAATTGGCAAATGATATAAATATTATGAGCGTAAACATTAGATGAGCAGGTCATATTGTAACCGTGTGTCCTAATAACACGCTTCGTGGTGAGATACCTAGTGATGAGCAATTTGGTTGTTTGCATCAGACGAAATACAACAGAATTTTAAATACAGCCATTCAGAAGCACAGAATATGTAAGGTTTACCATCGATTTAATACATGTTAACTCACTTTAACATTATTAAATGTAGATGCTGAATCACATGTATAGTTCTAAAGTTTAATTTTAAATGGTTTATTTTATTTTCAAGATCTGAGGTGAATTATCTGCTGCTGCTTTCAGTATATGGCAATAAATGTCATGTAAAATGGCATTCAAGCTCACATTGTTAGCATTTAGCACTAAATAAAGCTCATGAGGTTTACCTGAGGTGATCATTGTCATTGTTTTCTGTTTTTCAGCTGTGAGAAATAGAAGCCATTTCTAATATATCAATTCGAGATGTTGGTTAGAACAAAAACTCCTTTTAATATGGAGAATATTCCTTCTATCGCGTGCCGTGCTTTTATTTAGAACACAGTTTAAATCACTCGCTCCTGTCCTCAATCTGGCAACCCGCGCTTGCGTTTGTTTTGATCCAGGAGTGCAATACCTAGTTCAACCACTGGGTGTCAAACTTACATACTGCATCTTTAAATTAAATACCGTAAATATAAAATATACATAACAAAGGAGAAGAAAAAAATGTATATAAAATAAAATTGATATACATATTGTAGATAATTGACACAATAACATAAACAACATATCAAAGTCATTAACAACATTCATTCGGTTTTTAAAATAAACTTCAGTAATATTATTAACTAATATGCAAATGTTCATATGATTTATTTGCAATGCATTTTTTAAAGTAATATTTTCTGTCTTTTAGTAGATATATTTTATGAGAGACTTGCTTTGTTTACCAAATAAGTGGATCTAATTGGATTTGCATTCTAAACATTAAATAAAAGTTAAAAACATATATTTTTTATTCAATATATTACGTTTTTTGTTACAATACTCCCAAAAATTTTCTTTTTATTTCTTTTAATATTCTTTATATATTTTTTTTACAAAATTTTGCGCAGAATTCATGTTTCATTTATATTAGTCTGCACACAGGGTGTCCAAAGGGTCTTAAAAAGTCTTAAAATATCCTGAATTACAAAAGTAAATTTTAGGCATTAAAAAGTCTTAAATTCACTGAAATATTGTGTTGTAGGATCTTAAATCATTTTGAACAGGCCCTAATTTTGCTTTGACCAAGTAAAGATGGGCCAACATCCATCCAATCACCAACAATCCATCTCAATAAATCCTTATTTTTTATATTGAAATTTTTATTGCAAGGAGATACAATTCACAATTGCTGTTAAACATTTTTACAGCAAATTTCCTAAAGTAAAGAAAAAAATATTATATGATTCCTTATGATAATCCCAGTAATAAATAGTAAAAAAAAAAAAAAAAAAAAAAACTTAAATCAAGTCTTAAATTTAACTGGATGAAACTTGCAGAAACCCTGGCATAATTAAGGGTAAAGTCTAGATTGGATACATGGCTGGCCAGAAGTGCGATATACACATTATTATAGCAACATTTTTATGACACTGTATAACAAGAATTTATATTTTTACAGTACTGTGACGGGTTTAGGGTTGGGGTGGGGTAGGTGTTAAAAATGTTAATTTATTGGGTAATTTATTAGAAAGCATAAACAATATCCGCTACAACTACTGTTTTTACGTTACTGTGATGGTTGAGTTTAGGTTTGGGTTGGGGGTAGACGTTAATAAAATACAATAAATGGGAAATTTTATAAATAATATAAATAATTGTTGTTAACTTCTGGCCGCAACCATATCCGATCTAGCAACAACCATAATTATGGGCGTGGCCACTTTAATGGCAATCATGTCATCACTGCTGATTAGCCGCTTTTCTTTAGACCTTGAATGCACTCCAGAATCTGATGGATTGATTAGTTGCAGGCTCTAAAACAGTCATCTGAAATGTTGTCTTACACTGTTATGCCTGGATTTCATAAATAGCCTTGCGTTTAATAACACAGACAATATTTGACAATAATTAGCGTTTTCCTCCTGTAGAAAAACATGGTAAGAACAATGCTTAGTGGCTTGATGTATAACAACAGTGTTTTTAAAAGACTAAACACTTTATTGGTATAGTATACAATCAAGCACATGTGCTCAGAACACAAACGAGTCGCAAGTAATGAAGTATTAAGCATTTCTCCCAATGAAAAACATGTCTAAGCAAAATGCTAGCAGGCATCTGTAGCTCCTTTTACGCTCTGCCTTTTTGCCCTTTTTTGGTTACCCCTGGTCGGCGTGATGACGTGCGAAAAAAATGGGGACGGTTGGCCTTGCCCACATGTAGCTTCAATTGCGCTCTTCAGAAACCTATAGGTGATGTCACAGATGCTACATCCATATTTTTTACAGTCTATGGTTTACACAGAAACGATAACAGCATCGCTTTTAAAACCTGCACTTTGAAATCTTCAAATGTTTGTTTTTTCAGGTGCCCCAAAATACTGTCATATAGATAAACCACAAAAACCTATAAAAATGATTTCATTTTTAATATGGTGTTCTGTAAACACTTTTGACTACTGACTTTAGCCCGTAAGACAATACACAAAACACTGATATATCTGTCACGCAACTCCAGGCATCCCAGCATCAAGGACACTTTATAGGCAAGTACCTATTTTTTTTTTCCCAAATTTCACCTGTTTGTATCCAATTTTACAATGTACTTTGTGGAGTTCTTGAGATAAAATAAAATGTGCTTGTATAGTCGAAAGTTCACCTCTATTTCCTTCTCATTTCACAGTTTGGAGAAGTTAATAAGACATCAGCTGTCTCCACTCTTCCTTCCATCCTACCGTCCAAATCTTCAGCAGAAATCAAAGGAGAAGCCCCATCCATCACGCAGTCAACAAATGTTCTGCAAGCGGGCAAAAAAAAAAGCAGAACGTCTACTTCAAAAAGGCCTGTGAAAGTCTTTCGAAATGTGAATTGTGAAACGTGGTGTTGTCCCTCCGGTCCTCGGCTGTTGTTTTATTTAGATTGCGGTTGCCATAGAGGTGTCTGGTGTTAAAATGCGCTGATGGTTTGAGATATTTTAACCCGTCGCAGCGCTGAGAGGCTCGTGTTAATTGAATCCTTGACCTCTGACCTTCTCTCGCACTCCTTCGCTTTCCGTGTCTCTGGGTTTGCGTCTTGTCTCCCAAATTCCCTCAGCACAACTCTGTTTAATCCTGAGCTGTCAGCGCTAGTTCCTGTTAGCCGCAACATTGTGCTTTAATTCACTCTCCTGTCATCTCGTTGGGTTACTAGGCCCTTTCTCTACCATTTCCCTTGTTCCCATTTGATCGTGGTTGGATATTTCTGGTGTGTGTGTATGTGTGTGTGTGTGTGTGTGTGTGTGTGTGTGTGTGTGTGTGTGTGT
>CAIGQZ010033257.1:2612399-2634804 GCA_903798205.1 Danio tinwini
AGCCTAGGAGGACACAACGTATTACTTTTAAAAAGATTGTGATGTTGTTTGATGCCTAATATGCTTTTAATTGTTTAAATTAAACTTAACTGAATGATATTAAAGTGATTGAGGAGTGCTAATCCTATACGTCTGGGTTTCTTCCCACCACAGCCTCGTTTTCGTTTTTTAAAATGGCGGCTGCGTGAAATAATCGTACACCCCCCCCACTCCCAAGCTATATTGCAATAAACCTAAACACCCTGGCAACTGCAGAGTAGCATGCTAAGAACACCTTAGCAACAAAACATAACCTTGACAACCATGTGGACCCCATTGCAATACATTTATTCATTTAGTAAACTCTTTTATTTAAAGCGACTTACAAGTGAGGGTAAAAGAAGCACTTTAATTCCTCAGAGAGATCCAGTATAATATTGCTGTCAAGGCTAAGTTATTATAATTATATTTTCTTCCTCTGAGCATACCCAGAGAAATGTGTCATCGACAGGTGGTTTGTCAAGCCCACTCACCTGTGTGGAGCACAATCAGAATTGCACAATGTTTTCTAGAAACATGGGCCTGTTGATAACAAAGTGTCTGGTGCATACAAAGAGGAGAGAGCGGGTCTTCTACATTGATTCGACTTAATTGGAAATTCACTCAGAACACCTTAGCAACCACTTAGAAACTGTCTAGCACATAAAAAAGTAATAAGAACTGTAGAATTGTTTGCTTTGACTTGTAGTACTGTTCATTAACCACATAATGACAACCTGTCATGTACCCTACCCAAGTAGCAAAGAATTCTGGCCCAGATTTGACATAAATCTGGCACAGCAGGCATTCATCCGGCACTGGCATACAACATGTGGGCCAAACAGAGGTGGCATGTGAGTTTGGCAGAGGTGGCACCTTCTTTAAGGCAGCACAGAATACTTGGGCTAGATGTATTTGGTCCAGATGTTAATAATTGATATGTGGGCCATGTAAGTTTGGCCTGTCTTGACCCACATTTAAAATACATTTTTATTATTTTCAAATAAAGAAAACAATTCTACCAATCAGGTCGCTTCGAGAAACAGCAAGCCCATAGCACGCCTAAAGCATAATGATTCTTGGGTTTATCAGTTTTATTGCAGAAGCGACACATCTACATATCTGGCCCAGTTCAGGCTCAGTTATGGGTTATTAACTTGGCTGACACTTGGCCCAGATATGGTCCATGCTTGGCCCTTGTCTGGAAGCCAGACTTGGTCCAGTCATGTACCGTAATTCACTGCGGCATGTGGGGCAAGCTAAAGCTAATTGTGTGGGCCAGAGCTGGGCTGGAGATATTTTGCTATGTGGGTATGGGAAACCATACGATACTGTACTAATAATAATAATACTAAGTGTATTAATAAGTAATACTAATAAATTGAGATCACTTTTCCAACTGCATTTTAATATGCTAAAAACACTAGTGAGAGTGTGACAACCACCTACATTTTGTTATATGACAGTTGCTAAAATCCCACCCTGATGTCAACCAGTCATCACTTAAAAAAAACAGTTCACATAAAACAGCACGAGGAATGCAAAATGAGTTGAACAGAGGCCCGAAAAAAGTACATCAGAAGATCTTCTGACTGTCGCTGCATGCTTGAGTTTGGCCATCAGCCAAATTTTAGTGGTGTTCAAGGCCTATGACAGGTCTCAGCACAGTTCATGAAGCGACCCAACCTCCCACAAACTCTCTCACAAACTTATACACACACACACACACACACACACACACACACACACACACACACACCAGTGAGCAGTGAGAAGAAAGCGGCTCTTTTCTCTTTCTTCTTTCTTGTGAAAAACTCTTGCACTGCTTGTGAATGGCAAACCTGCAGATGGAGAAAGAGAGACAGACATCAGATAGATAGAGCATGGAGGAATGTATCCCTAAAGGCTTGCTTACACTCAGCTTTTATCCTTTCTTCTGATGGCCAAAAAGGAGGGAGGAGAAGAAGGGATGGAGCACGAGACAGAAGAAAATCTAATTTAGGAGAGTTTAATAGGTCATTTGTTAGATTAAGTTTTTAATTTTTTTTATACGCTAGGGAGTCATTCAGAAATATGACCACTTACTACTCTTTGTTTACAAATTTATTGCACTTTTGCTGCTGTATCTTAAATATTTAAATATGCAAATGATCTCAGTTTTTACAGGCTTTACAGATTTGCCAGAAAACGCCAAGCTAGATCTTTCATGACTCACAGGGCATAGTTTTTCTACTTTCCTAGTAAGACGGCAATAAACATTTTCCTCCCTTAGTAAGCTTTAAGTTTATATTTAACTTCTATGTATGTGGGACTTTTATTTTGAAAACTGAAGACCCATATGGTTTATTATGTGTTACTGAGCAACAATTCTACATTTAGAATTTGCATGGGTATTTTATGGAGTAATAAAGGAGCATATAAAACTGTTTCAGGGTTTTTTTAAACGCTTGGCTAAGCCTTATACCTGCTATGTAAATATCAGAGAACAATTATTGAACCAATGCAGTATATGGCATCTTTAAATGAATTCAATTAAATTCATCTTTATTTGTATAGCGCTTATACAATGTAGATTGTGTCAAAGCAGCTTCACATTCAATATTATAGTAAATTGAAACAGTGTCAGTTCGAGTTTCAGAGTGTCAGTTCAGTTCAGTTTAGCACAGTTCAGTGTGGGTTAATAATTACTACTGAGAGTCCAAACACTGAAGAACAATTCCTTCGATGTGCAGCTCTACAGATCCCGAACCATGCAAGCCAGTGGCGAGAAAAAAAACTTCACCAATTGACGAAAGTGAAGAATTTAAAAAACCTCGAGAGAAACCAGGCTCAGTTGGGCAAGACCATTTCTCCTATGGCCAAACGTCTTGTGCAGAGCTGCAGTCTAGGCGCGGGAAGCTGGAGAATGCTGGGCCTCAGCAAAGACTCGTCTGTCCTTGGAGCGTCACAGGAATCAGTGTCATGCTCTCCACTCCTCCATGACCACCACAGCAGCTGCTCAGCATATAATAAAAAATTATAAAAATTGCAGCAAGTCTCTAATTTACATCAGTCTCAGGACAGCTCCACACACCAATGCTAGATGGCACCACTTATTTGTGCAGTGCATATGCAGTATAATTCAATAGCAAAAGTCTTCTTGATGTGTCCATTTTAGGACTTCACATTACCTTTGTGTTATATGCACAGTGCATCTTACAAACATATAAAAATAAAGAAATCTCTGTCATAAGGTACAATCACATCCCTGAAGGAAACAGTATCCTTATACCTAGGGCCAGACGGAATCTGCGGACATTTTTTGCTATTTCTGTGCAGAATTGTGTTTAAAATCTGCAGTTTTATGCTGATTTATTTTGGGAGTATCATAACTAAAACCTTTATATATAAAATAAAAAGTAATACCTTTTTAACTTTTGTTTAATGTTTACAATGCAAATCTAATTAGATCCACTTTATTTGACAAACAAAGTAAGTCTCTCATATATCTACTAAAAGACAGATAATATTACTTTACAAACTGTATTGTAAATAAACCATATGAATATTTTCATATTAGCCAATAAAATTACTGTAATTAATTTAAAAACTGAATAAATATAAGTACAAACATTTACACAAGTAAATAAACAGAATCAATGATGGGCTAAATATCTGCAGAATTTTGTGCACGCAGATTCCGTGTGGGCCTACTTATACCTCTCATTCTCAATCATGCGTTCTCAAGAACACCGAAGGCGTCAATGATGACAATGATGATCCTTACTATAAAAATTACTATTATGCTTCACTATAAAATGAAACAATTCCTCCCAAAAATGTATGCCACGATCTTGATTTAAGGTCTTAATTTAGGGAAAAGGTCTTTTTTGTAAGACCCGGCAGAAACCCTGTTCATGTGGCATGCATTTGCCCAATCAGCATGCACTTTGTTGCAGTTCTTATTGTGCTATTTTAGATCCTGTTATGAAGTAAAAGCTAATGTAGTTCCCACAAATACCACTCCTAGAACTAAAATTGGTTCCTAGTTCCTGTGGTGTGAAAACCAAAAAGTAGATACTTTGGACAATATTTTTAAGGAATTGTATATAAAAGTGGGGGACATAGTGGATCAGTGGGTAGCACTGTCACCTCACAGCAAGAAGGTTGGTGATTCGAGCCTCGGCTGAGTCAGTTGGCATTTCTGTGTGGAGTTTGCATGTTCTCCCTGTGTTCGCCTGGTATTGCTCCCGTTTCCCCCACAGTCCAAAGACATGTGATGTTGGTGAATTTGGTAAGCTAAATTGTCTGTAGTGTATGTGTTGTATGTCCTAGTCCTGGGGTTGAGGGATGGGCTAACAACTCATTTCGTAAAAACAAGATGATATAAAACACCAATATGGTGTAGCTAACTATCAACTTCGACATAACTGACCCTGGGAGTAAGTAAGTGTATAAAAGCCTCTAAAAACATGAGCTAATTTAGTTCCCCCAAATGGAGTTCCTATAACTAAAATCATTCCCAGCCCGAGTCTTACCTTACTTAATAGTCAACATTTAATTTTAATGAAATTGTGCTCTGTGGGTGAGATATTTACATTGTGAAAATTCTGTTTTTTATGAAATATCCATATACAGTAAGTCACGGAACAAAGATAGAAATGGGAAAAAGCTAAATAGACGGTGGTTAAGGGGGAAATTATGAGAATATGTTGGCAAAAGTAAAGTTGGGAGAGGAATGGGATGGGATGATGGTGGTAGTAGAGTTCAAGAGGCAGTTGTGAGTGTCAGGTCGTGAGAGGTATATAGGGGGTGAGTGGAAATTAAAGGAAGGTACGATAAGGGTAGAGACTTCGGGAGATGAAGAGACAGAGATTAAAGAAGAAGAGGTGCACGAGGAGGTGAAGGTGTAACTGTAGGAAGTCAAATGGTTGGGAAGAGGATGCACCTGATGGAGGATAGGAATGAGGGATGAGTGAAGGTGTGGAGAGGCGGACCATAAATCCTAAAGGGGGCCGTGGCAAACACAGCTGTTTTAGAACAAGCAAGATGTGAAAGATGATGAAGAGGGATTTGAACTTTGACACAACTTCTCCTGCACTGCTGTTTACAGACAAGGGAAGTTGGGGGAAAACTTACATGTGACATTTGACTGAGTGTGGAAAGTGTGTTTTGGCCTGCGTCCCGCAACCAGGTGTGGAAGATAGTAAGATATCCATCCATCAGATTAGGCGACTCACATGAAAGGTTGCTTTGATTGAACACAAGCTAGTTTTGAAAGTGAATCTCCATTGTGTCATTTATTTTGAAGAGCGTGACGGCATATGTCTCCATACCTGCTTATCTCTCTACCTCTTCATGCAGTCACTCCGTTGCTCAAATGACAGCTGTTTTGCTTGACAAGCAGATCTTTCTTGCCTGCAGAAACACATGCACAAGCACATAACATCTCGAAATAAGAGAGCAAATAGTAATTACTCATTCTTAAGAGTCTAAACAGCTGTTTGCTGTACGCGTCTACAGTCATTGAGAAAACACACAATGAAAAAACAGCCTGAGGGGTAACAACAGAAAAGGTGCTCTTCACATTGGCAGATTTGGAAATCAAAAGAGCTACAGTAAGATAATGTACAGTAAACACATTACTGTACATGTGATTTTATCTAAAGGAACCCATTCTATCAGAGTGTTATCCATAGGAATCAAGCTCACAATCTTGGCATAGTTCTGTCAGTTGAGCTAAAGTTACAAAGTCAACTACAGGAATGAAGTACACTCTCCGGCCACTTTATTTATTTTTCATTAGTACAGGGTTGGACCCCCTTTTGCCTTAAGAACTGTTCTTAATCCTTTGTGACATAGATTCAACAAGGTACTGGAAATATTCCTGAGAGATTTTGGTCCATACTAACATGATAGCATCACACAGTTGTTGCAGATTTCTCGGCTGCACATCCATGATGCGAGTCGCCTGTTTCACCACATCCCAAAGGTGCTCTATTGAATTGAGAACTGGTGACTGTGGAGGCCATTTGAGTACACTGAACGCATTTCGTGTTCAAGAAACCCTTTTTTAAGACAATTCATGCTTTATGACATGGCGCTTAATCCTGCTGAAAATAGCCATTAGAAGATGGGTACACTGTGGTCATAAAGGGATGGACATGATCAGCAACAGTACTCAGGTAGTCTGTGGCGTTGAAAAAGTACTCAATTGGTCCTAATGGGCTCAAAGTGTGCCAAAAAATATCCCCCACACCATTACACCACCACACCCAGCCTGAAGCGTTGATACAAGGCAGCATGTATCCATGCTCTCATGTTGTTGACGCCAAATTCTGACCTTGTCATCCAAATGTCACAGCAGAAATTGACTCATCAGACCAGGCAATGTTTTTTCAATCTTCTATTGTACAAATTTGGTGAACCTGTGTAAATTGTAGCCTCAGTTTCCTGTTCTTAGCTAACAGGAGTGGCAAACGGGGTCTTCTGCTGCTGTAACCCATCCGTCTCAAGGTTCAACGTGTTGTGCATTCAGAGGTGCTCTTTTGCACTCCTCGGTTGTAACAAGTGCTTATTTGAGTTACTGTTGCCTTTCTATCAGCTCAAACCAGTCTGGCCATTCTCCTCTGAACTCTGGCATCAACAAGGCATTTACGCCAACAGAACTGCTGCTCACTGGATAGTTTCTGTTTTTCAGACTATTCTCTGTAAACTCTAGAGATGGTTGTGCGTGAACATCCCAGTACATCAGCAGTTTCTGAAATACTCAGATCAGCCGTTTGGCACCAACAATATTTCCACCTTCAAAGTCACTTAAATCACCTTACTTCCACATTCTGATGCTCGGTTTGAACTGCAGCAGATCGTCTTGACCATGTCTACATGCCTAAATGCATTGAATTGCTGCCATGTGATTGGCTGATTAGAAATTTGCGTTAACGAGCAGTTGGACAGGTGTACCTAATAAAGTGACTGGTGAGTGTATATTGTGATAACTAATGTTACCATATTGTGCTACCAGCAGTAAATTTGTATAGTTCTAGGGTTGGGATTAGGGTTTGGGTGATATTACAGACTCATATCACACAACTTCTCACCAAAATTATGCTGATAGCACATTCTGATGGGTAGCATACTGTATGTCGTCATTGAGATATGCTACCTACTTTTTGAATAAGAGCTAGCACAATCTTAACGGGTAGCAAAGATCTTCAGAACAAAGTACACTGGAGTATTAATAAGAAAATTTGTGATTACAATTTGAGACGTTCTAGAGATCGCCTCTAAATCTCAGTTGTCCAAAACCAAGGGGTCTCAGCAAACCTCCTAAAGAGCCTCAAAATAACTAAATATTGTTCTAAATGTTCAAATAAAGGACTAAACTGCGGCTGCTAATCTAAGTACATCATGATTTCAATGAGAGAACCATCACTGAAATGATTTATAAAAGTCCAGTTCTAAAAGGCCAATGTTCTCATCTGCCCCAAAAGATTTGCCTTGAGGTTTCTAGCAATCCTGACGATCTTAATTACTTGGATCAAGCGTATGTAATTAGAGTCTGTGCTAAACTTTGCAGGACCATGGCCTTCCAGGAAAACATCCTGGTCATACAAAATCTCAAACTATAGTAGATATAGTAGTCCTATAGTTCCCTCTGGTGGTTACTGTGGAACCTGCAGCCAAGAGTTTGCTATGAATTTATTTACTTACTCAGTTTCTTTATACACATTTGTATTCTTTTAGATAAGTTAAATGTACACTGAAAAAATATACACCACCCAGAGTCATCTTGGAGCACTTTGGAGGAAAGCTATATGGAAAATCTCAGTGTTGGAATCGCATTGTGTAAGTCGTAAATGGAGTTTTGTCCTTCGTTCGGATGAGATCAAATCTGGCTTGGGGCATTCCGCTTACACATCATGCATTTTTACATTTAGACTGCAGGTCTCTTGTGAGGCTTTTTGGTTAGTGCTGACAGAACTTGCAGGATTGGGAAGGTATCCTTTTGAACGTGGAAGAAGTGGGTCATGGAAGCTGGTGGTACAAGGTTGAAAAGTACCATTAATTCCCATCACACTCCCAGAGGAACACAAAGACACAATGCACTGAGGATCACCATGCACAATCTCTTGATTGCCCTCTGTCTTTCGGTAGCGGTTGTTGCCATGAGTGGTTAATGTATTTTCCAAGGTGCTGCATGGAAAAAGGAATCATTAGCCATCTATTTGTGTGCCAAATCCCCCTAACATCTATTAAAATAGAATTTAAGGACATATCCCATTCCAGAAAATCCTGAACATCCAGGGAAAAGAGCCTACAGCTATACAACTGTAAACAGACATCTACAATCTGAGCATTGCTGGTCTTTCACTTCAGGTAAAAAGGGTAAGTGGTCCCACTGAGGATTCTGTCAGGAGGAAATGATGGTCACACATCTCAACTCATCATGGTTTTGTACTGGGTTTAAAACAGGGCTGTCCATGCTGCTCCTAAAAGCCAACTGTTCTGCAGAGTTTAGTACATTGTCTCTGAAATATTTAATGATTGTGTTTAATTAGGGTTGAAGCTAAACTCTGTGTGACAGTGGCACACTTCTCGACAGTGAGTCTCTTATTCAGATCTGGCTTTATCTAATCAACAGCCAATAGATGGAAACAAGTCTCCAGTCTCCATGTTGAAAATTCAACTCTGCAGTTTAACAAAGTGACTTTTGTTGACATTTTGATCATTTGAAACCATTAATTGTATAATAAATAATATAAACAAAAGAAAAATGTTTTAGTTGAAATTAACTTTACACTGTTAAATACTGGCTTTACTTGTATATTAAGATATTAACTGTTTATGAGTACTTATAAAGTATGATCTTATTCTAATTCCATCCCTAATTCTACCCAATACCTAAACCCAATACCTTATGAACAATTAATAAGCAGCTAATTAGTAGTTTATTGAGCCAAAGGTCTTAATTTTAAGCGATGATTTTAACCTTTCAAAAACTTTTAACATAAAGTGTGACCATAAAAAGTACTGAGTGTTTATTACTAGGTAGCCTACCATAATTTACAACACCACTGCAGACAATACATCACTTTAAAAATATATAAAATATTAATATTAAAAATATAAATAAAAGTCACTGATTCAAACCTTTAAACATAAAAAGTTGTTGGAGGAAAGTTACGTATGGTAATGTAATTCAAAAGCATAAATAAACATAAATCTAATTCACGGATATATTTTAGTGTGTGTTGGTAAGAGAAGAACACATTGGGTCATCTGTGTTGGTGTGAGTTGTACCTGCAGCACTCCGTGTTTAAAGTCGGCATGAAACAAGTCAAGATTGTCCTTTTTTTTATAATATGGTATATATCTGATTGAATTGGTCCTGAAATTAGAAAACAAAAGTAGGGCGGTGCAAGATTTTGTCCATTGTAAACCGACTGAATTGTTGGAAGATGGGTGAAGATTGAAGAATAAACAAAAGCAAGACTAGCCCTGATAGCCCCGCCCTCAGCGCACTCCATGTGACCAGGCGCCTCATTTATAAAATGTTTCGCGATCTAAGATCCTTCCGCAAAAGTGTGTAAGTGTGATTCAGAGAAAACACTGTAAAAATATTAGTAAATTAGCCGTTTTCCGTATTTTGTGATTCATGTTTTTATTTTCCCCCGTTTATTTATGCTTTTGAACTGTATTATGGGACCTTGATCTTTCTACCAACAACTTTTAACCTTGAAAACAAGCGGCAACCTCCTGCTCTCCGTTGGAAAGCCAATACGGAAGTAACTAAAACTGCAATTCATCGACTCGCCTTGGGGGGCTGGCTCCAGGAAATCCAAGTGCTTTCTGACTGCATTGGTAAATTGGCCATTTTTACAGCTGATAAAAACATGTTTACAGCCTGGTACAAAAGATGGCTTTGATGCATTTAGCCATGATTACCCTTCATGACAACTGTGAGGGGGGTGAATTTTTTTATAACTCATCCGTTTCATTTTTTTTTAAGTTATATTAAGTCTGCATAATTAAGGGCATGGCCACTTGAGTGACAGCTAGGTCTCGCTGCTCGCCACCTCAGCTGATTCTGTCTAATTAGCCTCTGAGCTCGGCAGATACATTGGCTGTTTCTCAATTCCAAGAACGCAGAGAACGGACTTGCATTCTTGTGGAGAGCAGTCTTGCCAGGTGTCCTCTGAAGAACGAACTCGGGAGACCACCAGAACAGAGAACGCGTCCTGTGAGAAATGAGATGCTGCGTTCTTCCTGATGGTCTTGTGACCTTCACGTGTTTTAAATGGATAATTATTTAAACATTACAGCATTCATAACGATTTATTGTTTTTCAATAACCCTTTTTCAAAATATATACTCTGCATAAAACATTATAAATATACGTTGCACAGTATAAATAAAACAGATTTGAATACGAATTTCAGCAAACAAACACTCTTAATATGTTTATTCCTTTATTAAGATGTCAATGGTAATGTTTATATTCACCGTTTTATTTAGGGAAACTCCTGAGGTAAATAAGTGATATCTCTGAACTTTAATAATAAATCTAAATAAAATACAGCCCTTCCCACCTCCAGTCGCAATGACTTCTGGGACTTCTAGAGCAAGATCAGTGCTCAAGTCTGCATCGGTGCGTCCTCGATATCAAGAACACATCCGGTAGTGATTGGGGTCTTGAGTATTGGACCTAAACTTTGGCAGCTGATGATGACGTTACACGAGAACACGAGGACGCAAGACCGCTGAAGAACGCATATTGAGAAACAGCCATTGTATTTTCGTTTTGGTTAATGTTTCTTTACACAGTCAGTTGCCTTTTGGAATTATTTCCTGCAATTATCAGCTACTATAGCATGCTGTGTGCACTTGTGTGCTCACAAACCATTCAAGTTGCCTCCATTTCCCAGGTGAGTGAAATTATATACTTATATACCATCTCTATAAATGTATTTGTTTTATTGAAGATAATTTATCATTTATAATGTTCTTTAGACCTGTAATGCACTCCAGAATCTGACAGATTGATTTGCTGTAGGATATAAAACAGTCGTTTTATAGTGTTGTCATTTAGTGTTATGCCTGGATTTCATAAATAGCCTTGCATTTACTAACACAGACTATATTTGAAGTGTTTGGAAGTAATTTGCGTTTTCCTCCTGTAGAAAAACATCATAAGAACAATGTTTAGTGGCTCAGTGTATTACAGCAGTGTTTTTAAAAGTCTAAACACTTTATTGAAATGGTGTACAACCAAGCACATGTGCTCAGAACACAAACGAGTCACAGGTAATGAAGTTTAAAGCGTTCTTTCAAAGTAAAAAGTCTGTCTAAGCCAGGACTAAGCAAAATGCAGAGAATCCAGCATGCGTCTGTAGCTCTGCTCACTCTCCGCCTCTTTGCCCGTGTTTGGTATCCCGCGATAAGTGCAATGATGCGCGAACAAAATGGCGACGATTGGCCGCGCCTACTTGTAGCTTCTTTTGCAGTGTTCAGAAACCTATGGGTGACATCACGGATACTACATCCATATCTTTTACAGTATATGCTTGAAAAGTTGGAAAACGTTACTTTTATTAACATTTTTAATAGTTGAAAGTGATATATTGTCTGGGTTGGTCTTGTATATTACGCTACAAAAATCTTGTAACAAACTGCCAGTACATTTTCTGTTACTTTACAGATTTATTTGTCTATATATATATATTTTTTTTTACACATTATTATATATTTCAAAGCACTAAAATGTCAGCAAAAGTCACTTAGTTAAACTGTAGAGTTGAAATTTCAACATCAAAAGTCGACAGAGCAGAGATCAACATCCCATAATGCAATTCACAGCCATAAATAAACCGAAAACACTAAATGTGGAAATTGTTAATTAAGAGATATTTTATTACAGTGTGCGCACAAAAAACCTGTGCATACACCTCTCTTTCAGATGTGACAGTTGTAAATCGCAAATGATCTTGAAATTGTGCGAAGCTGACTGTTCTCAGTTATCTGCCTTGTAAATGTCCCTAATTAATATCATTACCATACGAAAGAGCACACACCAATATTCAAAATTCTATACTTGAGAATGACAAGCACAAAGAAGGACGCACCGAGTCTGAAATTGAGGTCCAGGCAGGCAAGGGTAGCCTATAACATAAAGTCAACTAGGACACCAGGGGGCTCCACTTCCCTATATAAAACCAACTATCATTGGATTTCGTTTACATACACACTAAAATATCGATTCTGGCCTGTCAAACTATTGTAGTACTACATTGTTTGCCTCAGTCATATTTTCATTGTCTTCCATGACTTTCTGTGCCAGTGTGAATACCACAATCATACTCCACCTATGAAGTTTCAAGGTGGGTGCAATTTTGCCAAGTAGTAAACGATCCTGGAATTACATCCATGTTGATCCTGGAGCATCATTCTTGTTTGGAAATAATCCCTATCACTAAAACTGACCACAACTGTAAATTATTGCCAAAATCAGGGAGGACAAAAATTATGTATGTACCCATAACTTTTAACTGTAAGCCTAAACAAACTGTAAACTTATCCTTTAAATCTGATTGGCTGATTGGAAAGTTGTTCCAGGACCTTATAGTTTCGTATAAAACTATATTGAAAAACCACACTACAACCATACCTGCCAACACTCCCGTTTTTCCCGGTAGTCTCCCGTATTTCAGACCCACCTCCCGGTTTGTCGTTTCTCCCGGAAAACTCACAGAATTTCAACCCCTTCCCCTAGTCCTCAGGTGATTGGTACAATCTGTAAGACCCCATTCACATTGGGCTTCAGTGTCAACGCTTGACAAAGGGCGTGTCTGAAGCAGCTTCAACCAATGAAATTAGTCAGCAATCGGCTACTGTCTGAACTGGTGTATTTGCATACAGCGATCTGATTGGCTGCCATTTCTGATGGCACTTAAAAAGTTGAGAAAGTCACAACTTCTGCAGCGATTAATGCCACTGAAGCGGTGCCAACGGATCCACAATGCAGTGCGTTGAAGCTGATGTCCCTTGTAAATGTGGTATAACACCCCCGGATCGCCGACAGACCAGGCACCCCTCCAGGTCACTCTGCTCACCATCTGATCGCCAACCCCCATACCCCCTCCCCCCAGTCTCCCGGATTTTCAAAGACAAATGTTGGCAGGTATGACTACAACAGTAAAATTAATCATCATAATATTACAACATTACATAAAGAACTAGGATATTATATTGCTGTTTTATTGCTGTGTTATTTTTTATTATTGTTGCATTTAAAGTGCATTGTTTAAAGGCCAAATTAAGTTTATAAAAAAAAATAATTCGAAAAAAAAAGACAGTTAAGATCAAAGTCATTTTTATTATAATTAAATCATGTTTTACAGTACCGTGGTCAAATTTAATACCTAAGCCAAGAGTCTTGTTGAAATCACTAACACCGTGAGCATGAGCAGTGTGCTAGTGTGTACTAGCAAACACCAAAAAACATTAGCAAAAAAAACGCTTCAGGCCATTTCTTACTCTGATGGACCTGCAGTGTCTGCTGCTTCAGCATGAAAATTAATCAAACCCAGACAAGCATGCAAAGAAATCATATATGTGTGGGATAGGATTATTTTATAATGTAAGATATTTCAGCTGAATTACCTGTTTACATTCAGAATTTGCATATATAAATTTGTAAATTAAGATGCACCACACATCAAGTGAACTCTTATTTATGGTTGATTTGTGTGAAGAAAGGATTTGAAATTGGAAATTAAACCAACACAACCAACCAACCAGAAAAGTGAAATGTGAAAAACTCTATTTATAACAACTAAAATAATATTTAATATATCTAGTAATGGATTCCACTGTGAAATACTGGTTGTGTGGAAGAATTAGGCACCCAGAAATTAATTTTGTCTTTATTTACTCACCCTTATATCCACCTTCTACTTGCTACGGATATTCATAAAGTAAAGATTAACTTAGCTTCTATGCTAAAAAAGCTAAACAAATATAAATAATTCATATACTGTAATGTGCATGCTTTATTCCAAGTCATCTAAGGTATTACTAAATATTACTATATATATTTTTTTAATTCTTTGTCTGTTTTTGTAAATAATAAAAAAAAATTTACTTAATATTACAACTAGTTTTATGCTAATGATATTCTTTAATCAGTTGTGAAGTGGTACAAAATTGTTTCGGCAACAGAATAAAATAAAATAAAGATAACTGCAACTTTAGCAATTACAGTATGTCTTTTTATTATAATTCTAAATGTATATTTTGCAATTAAAAAAATTTAACTTAAAATTTAAGTTAGATCTTTTTTTTCTTCTAATTCCATGTTGGCATTCTAGAATTCAGATGTTTTTTTTCTGTAATTCGGTTGTTACATTTTGCAATTTTGACTTTTTTTGTATAATTTATTACAAAGGGTACATCCCTTTTTTAGTAAATCCAGATTTACATCTTGCAATTCTGATGTTTTTCTTGTAATTCAGATATAACATTGCACAATTCTGACTTTTTCTTGAAATGTATATCTCATATTTCTGACGTTATAATGAAAAAAAGTTTATTCATTCATTTTCCTTTGGACTAACTATTTACAACCCCAATTTAGAAACAGTTGGGACAGTATGGAAAATGCAATAATAAAAAAAAGTAGTGATTTCAAAAATTTACTTTGACTTGTATTTCATTGCAGACTTTATGAACACAAAATATTTTGTATTATGTCACATCAACTTCATCTCATTTGTAAATATACATCCTTTTCTCTCATTTAGACCTGCAACACATTCCAAAAAAGATGGCACAAGAGCAGTTTAGAGCTTCTAATCAGGTAAATTGGTTAAATAATGATGTGATTTGAAACAGGTGATGTCAACAGGTGATTGTAATTATGATTACAAAAGGTACAAAAGCAGAATCTAAGAAAGGTCTAGTCCTTTATGAGCAAAGATGGGCAGAGGATCGCCAGTTTGCCAAGAAACATGTGAGAAAATTATTAAAATGCTCCTCAAAGAAAGATAGAAAGACATTTGGATATTTCACCTTCAACAGTGCATAACATCATTAAAAGATCCAAGGATCTAGAGGAGTTTCAGTGCATAAAGGACAAGGGTGCAAGCTTAAGCTGATCTACTGTGATCTCCGATCCCTCAGGCGGTACTGCATCAAGAATCGTCATTTATCTATAAGCAATATCACCACCTCAGCTCAGGACTATGTTGTCAAGTACTACAATATGTAGTTACATCCACAAATGCCAGTTTAAACTGTACTGTGCCAAAAGGAAGCCTTATGCTAACAGTATCCAGAAGCACCGTCAACTTCTCTGCGCTCAGAGAAATGTGGGATGGACCATCACACAGTGGAAACGTGTACTGTGATGAGTGAGATGATTCGATGAATCAGTATATCAGGTATTTTTTTGGTAGAAATGGACACTGTGTGCTCTGGACTAAAGAAGAAAAGAATCATCAAGACTGTTACCAGCAACAAGTCCAAAATTCAGAGTCTGTCAAGGTATGGGGTTGTGTCAGTGTATTTGGCAAAGGTAACTTGCACTTCTGTGGTGGCATCATTAATGCTGAAATGTACATAGAGATTTTGGGTCACAATATGCTGCCTTCTTTACCAGGGACGCCCATGCATATTTCAACAAGACAATGCAAAATCACATTCTGCACACATTACAAAGTCCTTGCTGCAGAGGATGAGGATATAGGTACTTGACTGGCCTGTCTGCAGTCCCGACCTGTCTCTAATAAAGAGTGAAGAGCAAAATGCAACAACAAAAGGGGCAGGAAGAATGGGGCACAACTACACCTGAAACACTTCATCACTTGGTGTTTTCAGTCCCTAAACGTCTTTTAAGTTATGTGAAAAGGAATGGCAACATTACACAGTGGTAACGACTTTACTGTTCAAAATATTTTTTTTATGTGTTGCAAGAACTATACCTGGAATACGTGTTCATTTTGAAAGCAAAGTCTTGAGGATCTCATTAAATATATATGTTTGTTGTATTGTCTGCAGTGAAATACAAGTCAAAGTAAATTCACTACTTTCTTTTTTATTTGCGTTTTCCATACCGTCCCAATTTGATTTAGGGTTGTAATAACCAAACACGTTTTCAATTTGAAAACTATACAAAATAAACAATGTGCAATGACTGGAAGGACAAGGACCATACAGAGAGACACATAAAAGCATGTCTATGTTAAAACTCTGTGTTGTAGACGGTCAGATCTTTGGCATGCGTGACCAGCAGCTCCCAGGGAAACTGATTGACGGGTCGCTTGACCTTTGATCCGGTGCATTTGCTCTCCTGCACCATGAGAGCAACGTCTTCATCGTCTAATATCCGTATCAGATCACCCTCAGCATCCCGGTAGTTCAAAGCAATATCTTTCACATGAAAGACGTCCCTAAGGGGTCGACAGTGGGAAAGAGGAAAACAATTTGCACAGTTTAGAGGTCATAACAAAAGCAAATATAACATGTGTGATGCCATTTGTCACCAGTCATGTGAATTATTCAGCACTCAACTGACTTTTTTTTTCAATTTAGAAGCTACATGTCGCAATTCTGACTTGTAATTCAGAGGTTCTACCTTTCTAACTTCTAACATTCTTACTTTTTGGTCTTTTTTTTCTTGTAATTCTGACATTACATCTCGCAGACTGTTGATCTTCCAATTCTGAGTTTACAATTTCAAGTTCCTTCATTCATTAATTTTCTTTTCAGCTTAGTCCCTTTTTTAATCTGGGGTTGCCACAGCGGAATGAACCGCCAACTTATCCAGCATATGTTTTACGCAGTGGATGCCCTTCCAGATGCAACCCATCACTGGGAAACACCCATACACACTCATTCACACACATACACAATAGACAATTTTAGCTTACCCAATTCACCTATAGTACATGCCTTTGGACTTGTGTTGGAAACCGAAGCACCCGGAGTAAACCCACAGGAACACGAGGAGAACATGCAAACTCCACACAGAAATGCCAACTGACCAGCTGAGGCTCGAACCAGCAACCTTCTTGCTGTAAGGCGACAGCACTACCTACTGCGCCACCGCATCGCCACAATTTCAAATTCCTTCTTGTAATTTATTTCTCTCAATTCTGACGCTTTTCATTTAAAAGTTGTCTCTCAATTCTGAAATGTTTTCCTAAGCATTCAGACTGAAGAACTCTAAATTATTTCCCCCTTTAGATATTACATCTCTTTTTTTCTCAGACTTTTTTCTCTTGTAATTCTTAGTTTTAATTTCACATTTCTTGTTTTTTCTTTTTTTGTAATTGAGAAGTTGCATAACATTTCTTAATTTAAAAAAGGTTCTTATTTAATTAAAATTTTTATATTCATGATTTCTTATCATTTAAACGTTTTTAATTCAGACATACATCTCACACTTCAGATTTTTTTTCTTATAAATCATCTCACTATGATTTTTTTTTATTCAGAAGTTACGTCATATTTCTTAACTTTTTACAATTATTGTTTCCCTTGTTATTTAGTTAAAAATTACATTTCTGAATTTTCATTTTACATGTATACATTTGTCTCAGTTTTTTTATTTTATTTTTTTTTCATAAAACCTACCTGCATTTAATTGGGTACAAAACATGAGCACATGAAGATAGAATAAAAAGTTTTTTTGTTTGAAAGCAGAGGGTTGGTTCTTTATTTTAATATATAATATGGTCATACAGTTTCCCAGTGATGGGTTTCAGCTGGAAGTAAAAACGTGCTGGATAAGTTGGCGGTTCATTCTGCTGTGGCGACCCCAGATTAATAAAGGGACTAAGCCGAAAAGAAAATGAATGAATAAATGATTATGGTCATACACTCAACGGTCACTTTATAAGGATACACCAGTCCAACTGTTCATTAATTCAAATTTCTAACCAGCCAATCACATGGCAGAAATTCTATGCATTTAGGCATTCAGACATGGCCAAGACGATCTGCTGCAGTTCAAACCTAGCATCAGAATAGAGAACAAAGGTGATTTAAGTGACTTTGAACATGGCATGATTTTAGAAACTGCTGATCTACTTAGATTTTCACGCACAACCATCTCTAGGTTTTTTTTCAGAATGGTCTGAAAAAGAAAAAATATCCAGTGACCAACAGTTCTGTGGGCACAAATGCCTTGTTGATGCCAGAGGTCAGAGGAGAATGGCCAGACTGATTCCAGCTGATAGAAAGGCAACAGTAACTCAAATAATCACTCATTACAACCGAGGTATGCAGAAGAGGATCTCTGAACGCACAACACGTCCAACCTTGATGGGCTACAGCAGCAGAAGACCACATCGGGTGCCACTCCTGTCAGCTAAGAACAGGAAAACTGAGGCTACAATTCAAACAGGCTCACCAAAATTAGACAATAGAAGATTGGAAAAACGTTGCCTGGTCTGATGAGTCTCGAGTTCTGTTGCGACATTCAGATAGTAGGGTCAGAATTCGACATCAACAACATGAAAGCATGGATCCATCCTGTCTTGTATCAACGCTTCAGACTGGTGGTGGTGGTGTAATGTTGTGGGGGATATTTTATTGGCACACTTTGGGCCCATTTATACCAATTGAGCATTGTGTCAATGTCACAGCCTACCTGAGTATTGCTGCTGACCATGTCCATCACTTTATGACCACATTGCAGCCATCTTCTAATGGCTACTTCCAGCAGGATAATGTGCTGAATCATCTCAGACTGGTTTCTTGAACATTACAACGAGTTCACTGAACTCAAATGGCCTCCACAGTCACCAGATCTCAATCCAATAGAGCACCTTTGGGATGTGGTGAAATGGGAGATTCGCATTATGGATGTGCAGCTGACAAATCTGCAGCAACTGAGTGATGCTATCATGTCAATATGGACCAAAATCTCTAAGGAATATTTCCAGTACCTTGTATGCCTTGTATGAATCTATGCCACAAACGATTAGGCAGTTCTGAAGCAAAAGCGGTACTAGTAAGGTGTACCTAATAAAGTGGTCAGTCAGTGTATATTCCTAGCTAAAATGATTCAGAGGGCTGTCAAATTTAGGTTAAAATCATCAAAATGCTGGCAGTGGCTGGCAACTTTTTTTTTTTTTTTAAAACTGGCAGGGAAAGAGTTTATTCAGACATTACTTCTTACATTTCTGATGTTTTTCTTTTAATTCAGATCTTATGTCTCACAGTTCTGACTTTTCTTTCTTGCAATTCAGAGGTTACATCTCATAATTCTGACTTTTTTCTTGTAATTAAGAGGTTACATCTCATAATTCAGACTTTTTTTGTTGCTCTCGTGTCTCTTGTATGTCTAATATCCATATCAGATCGCTCTCTGTATTTCAGAGAAATACCTTCCACATACTGTAAAATACGTCCCTGGGGGCTCGACAGAGGGGATTCGAGGAAAACAAATTGCACAGTAGTTTAGAGGTCATAACAAGTGCAAATATAATTAGTGTAATGCAATTTGTTGCCAGTCATGTGACCTATGCTAATTATTCAGCACTGTGCATGCAGCATTTGAATAACAGATGCATATTCAACATCATGCAAATGAGCTTTATTATTAAACATTAATCCGGCACTGCTCAACACATGGCCCTCGAGATATTGTTTTGCGGACTGCCTGATGTTTGCAGAGAGAATAAAAGGACACAAATGAAGAACATTTGCTGTTAAGACAAATAATGATTTCTCACTCAAGTTGTTTTGAAGTTAGCATGAATCAGTTTTTCACTTTTGAAGAAATCGTAAGGTGTTTACATGCCACATCTGTTTTTATACTGACAGCGTGAGTCATTTTGAAAGAGCATATGCTTTAAAAAATAAGTTCAGAAGAATAATATGAGAATTGAAAGTATTCAAATAGACGTTAGCATGTATGTACCCATATATATAATACATGTTGTAAACTATTATGCTTGCTGTTGTAGCCAGTGTGCAAATTACACATTGATCAGGCGGGTCAACTTTTTTGGTTAGTTTGTGTAATATATGCTTCAGTCATTTATGTATTAATTTTTTATTACATTTAGTTTATTATTCATTTATTTATTCAATCATTTTCTTTTTGGCTTAGTCCCTTTATTAATCTGGAGTCGCCGAAGCGGAATGAACCACCAACTTATCCAGCATATGTTTTATGTAGCGGATGCACTTCCAGCTGCAACCCATCACTGGGAAACACCCATACACACTCATTCACACACATACACTACGGACAATTTAGCTTACCCACATTTAGTTTATTACAGTTTTTCTCCATTGGTTTGGCTCATTTCTTGAAACAGAAATTACATTCTCAAAATTCTAAGATCATTTGGCAAAACAGTGTTACAGTTCAGCACAACACTATAGCTCACTTGCAAAAGCTCATATCTCTCCAAAAAAAGTTCACTTATGCATCAAAACTAAATTCCTTTCCCATATAAACGTCAGTGCCACAAAAATGGCAAATATCCTTCTCAATTGCTTTGTCTCATTTCTTGAAACAGACCGGACATTCTCAACACTCTTGGTGTTTTTGCCAAAATAATGTGGATGGTTCGGCACAACACTATGGTTCACCTGCAACAGCTCATACCTTTCCAAAAACAGTTCACTCATGTGTCAAAACTAAATTTCCTTGTCATTTAAACAGTCAGTGCCCCCAAAATGCTTCATCCTTTTGGCATTGTGTAAGCTCTGCAAGTCAAAATGTTTAGATGTTTTGTCACTTTGGCGAAGGACCACTAAAATATCACTCATGTCCACCTTACAGTCTTAGCCCAGTCCTTCATTGACAATGGTTACTGTTTTTGTCTAGCTAACAGAATACAATTGTGTATAAAACAAAAAAATTTAAATAAATAGGATTTTAGGGTAAGAGTAGCCTCCAAGGTTTGACGTCACACATTGCACTCATACTGCCAAAGAAATGGTAACTCCTTTTTTATTGTAATGATCAACCACACACAATGTAACTTCCATATATCAGAGCAAAAAGAAACTGTATACAGCATAATAAACTGTAATATAAACACACACAAACAGAAAACTAGAGTGCTATAACTTTCCTGCGAAAGTTTTGGATGATGGAGGAGGGCACATGGAGGGCACATTTAGGCTGCACTCGGCAACCTGCCTCCGCCATTGTGAGGCAATGGTTTATGACATGGTCTATAACTGTGGCCTGAATTTCATCTGGGACCGCACAGTGTCTTCATGCACCATGGCCTCTTCCACCTATTCCACCACCACACACCCTTACTCCTCCTCTTCCTCGAGCAGGCAGCTGCCCTTGTTTATTTACCAGGTGCCAGGTGCCTCCATGTTCAGAAATAGTTCCTCATGTTCCTGCATGGTCAAGCTCTTTACATACATGTTAGGCAGCATTCACAGTCATGAGCAGCACCTGTCAGGTAACTAAACATACTGTTTGATTGGTCATCTGAGATGTGTGAAACTCCTCCTTCATTAGTCAAGTTCTAGTTTCACCTGACTGTCAATTGCTGTAATAAATTGTAATCAAATGTTTCAAGGATTCACCTACTGTATGGTATTCATGGTATTATGGTCTTGACTAATTTTGACAATTGAACAGACTATTGTGCATGTAATGACATATACAGCGAAATGACGCTGACATTTTGGTGAGAACAACCATTAGACTGAGAATTAACAATCAGTTTAGAGCAACAAGATCTATTCACTTGTAAATTGTGCTAAATGTAGGCTACATGTACTTAATCATTTGCAAAGATGTACTTAGACATTTGCAATTTGCTGAAATGAATGAGAAATTGCCAAGTGGTTTGGAGGTTTGTCCATGTTGTTTTAAGAATGTAATTTTTGTTTCAAGAAATGAGCCAAACCACTGGAGAAAAACTGTAGTAAAACATATTTAAGTTTTAGGTGTTTTCAGGGTTATTTAGTGTATTCGGACATACAGTAACCTCTGATCAAACTATACAAGTTCAATCTAATTTGACTTTACTTTCAGGTTTTATGTAGATACAAACACCTATTATATGAGAAAACGCTGTTGTGAACACATAAAATGTCTATCTGTGCTTTAGATCTGCCAGTTTCAAACTGAGTTTTTTTACACTGTTAAAGAGTGGTCAAATGTATATTTATATTATCTATTATTATTAACATTATTATTAACATTAATAATTAACATTATTATTTAAAATACATATCAAAGGGACCTATTTCTCAGTATTAAAGGGCTGACCGCCCCATACTGTTACATATTGTTTTGACGTCCTTCAGGGGGGATCAAGCCTTAATTGGGGGGTCACACACACATTTATAGATAGATAGATAGATAGATAGATAGATAGATAGATAGATAGATAGATAGATAGATAGATAGATAGATAGA
>CAIGQZ010033257.1:2656949-2684571 GCA_903798205.1 Danio tinwini
CTTTTGTGTATATATGTGTATGTATGTGTATGTCGTGTATGATGTGTATGTTATGTGTATGACTTCACTGTGGACGGCAAAGTAAGAATTTCATTGTACAGGGAAATGTGTTTCCTTACTGTGCACATGACAAAAAACAATTAAAATTGAAATTGAAATTTAAGCTACTAGAACACCCACAAAGGTCTGGGCCTTGCTTTTAATTTTCACTTTCATAAATAGAGCTATTTCACAGCACAGAAAATGCTGTTTTGAAAGACATATCCAAAGTAAATTAATGTTTTTTTTTTATCAGAAAGTTATGTTTATGTTAGCAGGAAGTTGGTAGGCAAAAAAGGAACACATATTTAAAGGGCACCTATGGTGAAAAATCTTCTTTTCAAGCTGTTTGGACAGACATATGTGTAGGTATAGTGTATAGACCATCATATTGGGGTGATATAAACACACACAGTGTTTTTTTTCTTTTCAATTTAACAAAAAAACGAAGGACCAATTGGAGCGGTTTTGAGATCGACCGCAACTTGATAGACCACATACTGTATGTATGTGCGTCTGTGCTGTGTGTGTGTGTCTGTGTGTGTGCGTGAACTTTGTCACAACATTGTGTGTGACTTATCATGCAGCTCCACACAACAAATGCATCAAAAAATCATTGGTAGGTCTTACTGTAGTTTTTCTCACAAACATTACGTGAGATCTGCTTCCTTTATGTCTGTGTCAGTTGTCTGAGGCAGCCGAGGGCGGCGACTGAGGCACGCTGACAGGCATGTGGAAACGGTGGGCGGGGAGGACTAGCCTTAAAGGCCCAGTACACAAAAACAGCAAAAATCTGTTGAGAGCTATAAAACAAACTAGTGAAAGCTATAATAAATAGTCTGATGGGTGTTTTGAGCTGAAACTTTACAGACACATTCTGGGGACACAAAAGACTTGTATTAAATATGGAAAAAGAGGTAACCTAGGTGCCCTTTAAAGTCACTGCGAAAAGCAGACATTCATGCAGTCATTTTGACCGCTATGGTTATTAAAGGTAGAATAACTCAGTTCTTTTTGTTTTGTAATTTAAAAAATATATATAACAGTTAGAAAGAAATACACAGATATTTAGGAAAGGTCTGGGTATTATAGATATGTACGTTTTATTTCAAAGAGTTATTAAATTACAAAATGGAAAACTCTGACTGCCTCTGTAGTTCTAGTGTTAAAGCCACATCTATCCTCTTAACCCTTGCCATGAGCGATCCGCTGATGCATAAGCTTATTGACGATGTTTTTAAACGCTCCTTAGAAAGCTTTCAGAGAAGTTAAAAACGCTGTCAGTGATGTTATCAGCAAGATGCACATAAATTTGAAAATGTGCATAAAAAACATATGAGCATAACTGAGTAGGATAAACTTTTTATTCGATAAGAAAAGATGTGCATAAACTGCAATGGAAACACTTTTACCTAACAAATTCCAGCATGCGCATTAAAAAAGGTAATGTGATTTTGTAATAAGTGTTATTATATACTGTTATTATATTATTAATTACCTCCAGAATGAAAAGCATCTGTGCTTCGCGTTTCACGCCTTCAAACGCCACTGCATGTTCATTGCGTGTCAGGATTGCCTTCTGAGGTGCAAGACATTTATTAAATAAAGAAAAGACTCACGCAGCTTCTCCTACTGCAGAAAATTCTGTTTTTACTGTTGATACTTGGCGCCAGTTAATCAGGAGGTGACGATTTTGTTCCCTTTGACTTGTTGGATGGAAAAGCTGCTTTATTCGCACGTCTTTTATGCGATAATCTAGTTTTTCGCATAAAGTTAATTTCACATTTTTGGATGGAAACATAGCTATTGGCTGTGGTTTGGTAGCTTGACAGAGATGTTGGGGAACCAGTTGTTATCAGATCATGTAGTGTGTGACCCCCCTCTTGTGGATCATTTACATAGTGATGCGTAGTGTGAATGGCACAGTGATCAGCCGATGTTCAAAATTATGTAGTGTGAACTAGGCTTAACAACACCATTCAACCTGATTTCATGTGAAAACGTAGCTATTTTCCATGCAATTTTGAACAATTGATCAACTTAAATCAGTCCATAATGAGCTCCTCTGTGTATAGTATAAGCGCATTACAAGCGAGTAGAATAAAAATTACTTCACAATCAATCCAAAAGGAGAAATACTGGAGTAAACATGCCACAAACACTAAACATAATAATAATTACTGGACAAGGAACTAAAGCAAAAAACAGCAGAGGAACTAATCATGGAGAAACAGAAGAGGTGTGAACTAATTAGCAGCTACAGAAACTATCTAGAAAACAAGCTAAGAGAAAGAACAAAATACATTGAAACTAAAAACAGCGGAAACATAACCCTGACACAATCAGCATGATCTCATTAGAAAAAATTATGTGTAATAATTTGGGTGATGATTTTCAAAACGTCTTAACCTGATGAAGGTGTCAATTTGGTACGAAATCCTATAGTGAGATTCAGAATTGCTACAGAAATGTAACAACTTGATCTTTTGCAACTGTTTAACAATTATACTATATTATTTTAACGAATATTGAAAAACTAGTTTACACAGAAATTATTAATAAATTGTCCTTTTCAACAACTTGCACTTCAAAAAACTTCCAGAGACTCCTCAGTACTGAAAAACACCCCCACACACACTACAGCCAATTTAGTTTATTCAATTCACCTATAGCGCATGTCTTTGCAGATAAGATCTGAAAGCATTGTAGAGACAATGGGATCATAAAAATATTGTAACTATTTCACAATGTGGTTATTCTGAGGATATAATGTCCCACTTTATATTAAGTGGCCTTAACTACTAGGTGATTACTCCCAAAAATAAGTACAATATTGTGTTTATGAGTGTCTAGAACAGTGCCATATGAATGTAGGAAATTATTATTATTACTATTAATTATTGAGGTGAGGATAGGGACAGGTTTTGTCGTATTGGTTGGTTTAAGGGTGGGTTAAACGTTTAACAGAAATCAGTCAACCTGACCTCAGGCAAAATGTTCACTAATTTACATTGTGCTCATTTCATACCAATCAGTATAGTAAATAAAATACATAATACAAATGGTATAAGGGCGTCACGGTGGCACAGTGGGTAGAACAATCGCCTCACAGCAAGAAGGTCGTTGGTTTGAGCCTTGGCTGGGTCAGTTGGCATTTCTGTGTGTTTACATGTTCCCCCTATGTTCGCGTGGGTTTCCTCGGGGGGCTCCGGTTTCCCCCCACAAGTCCAAAGTGCAGCTATTTTCAATGCAATTTTGAACATTTGTATGGTGAGTTTAAACAGAAATCAGTCCGTAATTGTTACAGTCACCAGCGATCTAGCTACTGCAGATCACTGGAGAACTACAACTCTGCTATCAAATGGACTACAAATCACAGCATGCACCATGCACACACACACCAGTTCCTAATCTCATCTGATTGCAAACACTCACAGCTGAAGCTGCTCAAGGACTCATTACACAGACTATTTATACACCACATTTGCTCACACACATTGCTGAGTGTTGATTGTTTGTTTGTTTTTTTAAAAACAAATACACTGTGAAACATGTATGTATGAAATTAGTGCATTATACCAAATGATTCATTTAAATGTAATAGTAATTATGGCCATTATATAAAGTGAGACCAGATAATAAATTATTAAGCTAAACAATATGTAATAAACATGAAAATCCACCCCTAAACAAAACCCTCAATAAGGCACAAGTAAAATATATTTAAAAAATAAATAAATAAGACTGCCTCCTTTGAATTTGCCAAAAAAGTTGCACATTACAAGTATTGTTGAATATTTCTGATTTATTTACAATAGTGGCACTTTACAGACTTGATGTAATTTAATTTAGTTTATTTTAAATTACTGCCCATTAAACTGCAACAGACTCACACACACACACGTGCATTGGTATTCGTTCACCCTTCTGCCCTTACTTACAGATGGGCGTAGGTTATAAATCACATTTTATGTGGTTTCTTTGTGGTGGCTGCTCTGATGTGAACTGAATAATAAAACGGTGATCTGGTTTTAAAGCACTAGGAGACACAAAGACCGAAACTTGGAACGAAGGAGTGCTAGTACTTCAGTGAACAAAGAGGGGCAGATGCCTTAAGGGATGGAGTGAGAAAGCTAAAGAAGGAAGCAAGACTTAGGTTTAGTTTTCCACTGCCGTGACTCCAAAATGGAGGCACATAACAAACATTTTATTTGAATTTGACCAATCGCCTGACCTTAAGCTTTAAAGGGCACCTATGCACCTATGGTGAAAAATCTACTTTTCAAGCTGTTTGGACAGACATATGTGTAGGTATAGTGTATAGACCGTCATATTGGGGTGATATAAACACACTCAGTCCTTTTTTTTCAATTTAACAACATAAAAACGGTGGACCAATTGGAGCTGTTTTGAGATCGACCGCAACTTGACGTAGGAGTGCGGTCCCCCCGCCCACCAATATTGATTGACAGGTGGCCATTACCATCTCCTCAGTATGTTGTTTCACGTCCGCCATTTTCAGCATGTGAGTCAAAGCGACGTCACCAAAGAAACACTCTTGCTCTATTTTTAGATGTAAGGCTCATTGGGCTCAACATTCACCACGTTATCGCTCTCCTTGCCGCCAGTGTTTGTGAGTTTTGGTGGGTTTGCATACATGTGTACTTTTCATTGTGTCTTCCTTAAACTTCAGCGGTTTGCATTTCCCGCAGTCACAGAAGCTCCCTGTCATCTTAACTAGGTGCAGCTGGAAAGTGCGAGCGCGCTGCCTCACGTGCTCGTCCTTCCATTGGAAATAACGAACTAACGACGCGCAGCGCCATGCATTTCGCGTTGTCACGAGTGAAAGTGATGACCGTGGCATCATGGCTCTGAGCAGCGCGTCCGGTGCATCAAGCAGGTCCTACACCAGAAGCGCCGCTCGGCGACACGCAGCGTCGCGCCACGCAGCGGCATGCTTTTTTGAATTCTAAACATAAGTTTCTAACAGGTGACACACACCGACGCTGCAAGTGTGCGATACTTTCAACTGTCATGTGCGCGCCGTGTCGCGGTGCATCCGGTGCGTGATGCCCTTCAGTCAAAGTTAATTCAGTGTGCTTTTATTAGTCTCGGTGTAGGCTACAAGCTCGGAGCTTTAAACTAGCACACAGTTGGCTGTAAAACTATACAAAGACACAAATGATTTGTACTCTCTGCTTGGTCTGTGTCTGAGTCGTACAAGTACAGCTGGTTGTACCTGGTTGGTACACTCATGTTGCTTCTCTCTTGTCTGCCTGTCTATTACACAAAGCGGGGGAGCTCTTGGCTCCCGCCCCCTTGTTAACTTGGGCAGGAAGTCGAAACTAATTTTCATGTGAAGCAACACGCCCCTAAAACAGCAAACTGTGTACACGCCCCCAAAATGGCACTTTTTAACACATCATAATAAAAAATCTGAATTGTGTTTTGAACTGAACCTAAACTGGCACACTCAGAAGAACCATAATATTAATATTACATCTTAAAAAAGGGGTGAAATAGGTGCCCTTTAAACATTCAGAAGTATGACTATAAATAAATAATTGTTTTCAGGCCAGAACCCCTGCCAAACATGTGAAATTTGGGGCAAATCAGACATTCTGTGTTCGAGTTATAACAACTTACTATTTATTAGTGAAATTTGTCAGTCTATCATATATATGCACTTTACGAAAATTCTTGATCATAGAAATTTAAAGGAAAACTATTATGCATACAAGGGGTTTAAACACAGTTGTGTGGCAACAGTGTGTAAACATAACCAGCTTCTAATGGTCAAAATGTATTAATTGTATTTTTTATAATCACACTTGATAAAAACAGTCTACAGAACTACTTTGACATTCTCCATTTGTACATGTCATCAAAGGTAGAAAGCCCTGCCCATTAATGACCATCTCTCCCTCATTAGCATAGGACATTAGACTTTTTTTATCTGCCACTATGCTGGCACATAGGCTTCTGTAGCTCCGTCCTCTTTTGAAAAGAGCATAATCTCATTTGAATTTAAAGGGAAAGTCACCAAAATGCCACAATTAGGTTCAAAGTCTAAAAGGGTCAGTTTCAAAAAGTTATAAAACATAATCTATGATTATTTTTGAGCTGAAACTTCACATACACACTTTAGGGACATCAGAGACTAATTTTACATCTTGTAAAAAGAGGTATAATAGGTCTCCTTTAAAACTGCAAAAGCCTTTAGATTATACTGGCCTAACTTAGTGTTGACCAGATTAAACCTTTAGAAAGAAGAAAAAAACAGACACAAAATTAGGAGAGAAAATTCTAAAGAAATACTAAATAACCCAACTTCCTCACCATTTACACTAATAAGTTTTAGTTTTAAAATGTGCAAGTTTTGCTATGGTTACGGCTTTTGTCCACACTACTCTGGAGTTTTCGAGCACTGACAACGGAGCATTTTGGAAATGCTGAAGAGGCCGTTTTGGTTTTAAAAAGAATTTGATTGGGGCTTTTTCTCAATATCTAGTACACAAAGTCCATTCTTTCCTTGTAAGTTCAGACTTCGCACTATCGGACACATCGGGTAATTCTTTAAAGGGAACAGTGTACTTTATAATGTCATTCACATCACCCTGGCTATACATTGTTTCGCTATCTTAACAATAAAATGAAAACATGATATAAAGAACTGCCTATTTTCATTTTAATATTAACAACTTAACACACACCAAAAATGTTGAGGTGTCATGTAACTACATATTTATATGACCGTCATCTTCACTGTAGGCATATTCATATAAAAATAAATTCTATAACTGACACTTTTTATTTTTAGTGAAAAATACGAAACATACCCTGTTTCTTTTGCTGAATATCAGTTTTAATAATCAATATGTTAATCAATAATACAATAAGTTTAAACAATATAGTAAATAAAGGTAAGCAATCAGTCAAATGTGCAGAATCAGTGTATGCGATTACATAAATTAATATATTAACTTATCTTTGCGCTCAACCAAAACACGTTACCTGATAGATTTAAAAGACAGAAGAGTCGTTAAATAGAGACAAGATTAATTACATACTGTATCGTTTGACAACTCTAGTGAGATGAGATCCAGCGGTAGATCCTTGATAAACTGTTCAATGTGCGCTGCTCTCACTTGGGGATGTGTGCTCAAAGCACCCGCTGACAGCCTGGCGTTTAGATGTCCACATACGCTGCAGCGCATGACAGAGTGTGTGTGGTCACGTGATGTGCGTTTTCAGCGGTATAGTGTGGGCGGAGATCTTTTCAGAAACATTAGGTGAAACGTCAGTATGGATGTAGATCGTTTTCGTTCTAAAACGCTGCTTTAAAACTAAAACGTATTAGAGTAACAGGGTCTCAGATTTCACATCAAGACTTTTTTCTAGGTATTAGGACGTGCTGTGTCTACACTCTTTTTGCAGCTTGTTCAAACTACTTATTTATAATGAGTTGACACAACACAATTCTTGATTCTTTGGGGGGACAAATGTGTCAAATTGTAAAAGTAGACTTTTCAAAAAAATGTATAAAAATAAACAATATCCTACTTAATAATAATAATAATAATAGTCATCATCATTAATATTAGTAATTTTATTATTAAATTATGATTTTTTTTCATTTCCTAATAAATAATAAATATTACATTTCATTTCTTAATAAATAGCCTTATTATTTATTTATTTATATGATATTAGAATACGTGTTAGCTTTTGTAAGTGATTTTATGTTAAGAATAGAGTATGTAATGTTCTCAATATTATTTGTAAAAGAAACATTGGTCCTATATGAGCCATTTACATATACAGTATTTCAATTAACGTGGAAAACGAGTGCATGTTTTTACCAAAACTAATATTAGATTATTTGCGTGTGCATGTAAAACAATATAATTTGCACTAAGAGAAATGATGGGGTTCTTCTCTGAAGAAGTTGTTACCACCCCGTTTAGAGCATCATTATGGGCGTTTTACATTATAACTAACGTGATTCAAACAACAGATCTGTGACAGAGAAAATACAGGTTTTGGGAAACACTCGTCACACATGATAGTTCAGCCATGAGTTACGTCGTTGTTTGGGAAACGCACCCCTGAGCGGGAGAAATATGTTAACCAGCTCACTCCATGCGCACAAAGTTGAGCGGGAGAACCGAATAGGTGAGCAGGAGGAAAGAACATAAAATATGGATGCAGGTCAAAATAAAAATTATTTGGTGTCAAAGAGAAATTCAACGGCAGTTGTTTGGGAGTATTTTAAATTCAGGAGAGAGGATGTGTCACAGAGCAAGGTAATTTATAAGACTTGTGAAATGATTATTCCAAGGAAACAGAGCAATACTATAAATCTGTTCCAACACTTAAAACAGCGTCGTAAAAAACTGCATGATCATTGCATTTCGGCAAAGTCCATCGAAACAAACAAAAGCACACATAAAAGCCAGCCCGAACAGACTGAACAAGTCTTGAAGAATCCATTGTTTACGTGTAAAATGTATGAATATGTATGTAGCTTGTTTGAAAAAGCAAAAACTGTAGCAAAAATCGCAAATAAAATTTGGGTGATCTTTGTTGAAAGTCTATAGCTATTCATGGAGGAAAACAATACCAGGGGAATTCCAGGAGGGTGCCCAGGCCCTAATTATATCTCAATGTATGCAAATTGCCATTACTTTTTTCTACGCAACTTCTATCTTAACTAGAAAAGACCTGAGCCGTATTACGAGAGCAGAAAGACACTCGACGTTGAGATCTTTTGACTTGGGCTAGTAAGCAACCACCCACAACACCTTAGCAACTACCCAGAAGACCTTAGCAACCGCACAGCAGTCCACTCAAATCCACTCTGAAGACCCCGGCAACCACACAGCAAGCCTAGGCAACCACCCAAAACTCCCCAGCATATCGGCAAACACCACACAGTTTCTGGAGGAAGTGTCAAAATCTGCTTTCCTGACACTACGACACTGGAGCTGTGTGGTTTTGATTGCTCATCCTGTGACAGATTCAGTCTCTGTAACTACTCTCATACAGACACAGATAGACATGTGTGGATGTCTGCATGTGTGTCGCTGTTTCTGGGTCAGATTTTGCCCTATTAATGGTTTCTGCCCTGTTCCAATTTCTTTATTCATAGCCATTTTTTTGTCTTTATTGAAAAAGGATGGTTTACCCAAAAATCAATCATTCATTCATTTTCCTTCGGCTTAGTCTCTGAATTATCAGAGGTCACCACAGTGGAATGAACCGTCAATTATTCCAGCATATGTTACATTCACACACACACTCATATGATACGACCAATTTAAAACATCCAATTCACCTATAGGGCATGTCTTTGGACTGGGGGGGAAACCAGAGCACCCAGAGGAAACCTTTGCAAACAACAGGAGAACATGCAAACTACACACAAAAATGCCAACTGACCCAGCAAGGACTCAAACCAGCGACCTTCTTGTGTGAGGTGACAGTGCTAACCACTCAGCCACCGTGCCGCCCCGTTTACCCAAAATTTAAAATCTAAATGTCACGAATGCTGTCTCAAATCTGTAGTGACTGACTTGCTTCTGAAGAACTTAAAAGTAGATATCTGCAATATCCAACTATCCTTTTCCAAATGAATGAGGATTTTCAACCTTCAAAAAGACACAAATGTACTGTAAGCACCAAAATACTGTGTGATTTTTGATTTTGAAGTATTTTAATAATTAAGATTTTATAATCAGGTGAACTTGTGAGCTAGATCGCTCTGATTCATGACCAAATCATTCATGCTGGGTTTGTAAACTAGATTGACAAGTTTTGATACAGAATTGTTCTCAAATTCAACTGTTAAAGTAAGTTTAATGATCTGTTATGATATTTTTAGGGTGCAGTTGTGTCTTTTTTTAAGCCAGAAAGCAAGTATCAAATAAAGTTTTCTAAAGGATCCAACACAAAATCACCTAGCAAAGATTTAGGAAGGTTAATTGGTATTTGGAGCATCTTGGCTTACTGAACATGAGATGATGGCTTAATGAACACATTTTTTGTAAAAAAAAAAAAAAAAAAAATCAAATTATTTATATTAACGAATCAATACTGCCTTTAAAATCCCAAGATCAAACTTTAGTCTATTAGGTTTAGTCTGTGAATAAAACTAACTAGAAATTATATAGCACACCTGCTTGACCAATAATCACAAGCTTTGTGTTTTGTTACTTTCGATAAGAAATAAGATGCAAAACGTACACCCAACACAAATTTCTCTTTTAAATTAATATTTCTATAGGAAGCTTTACAATATTATATTAGTGCATATACATTAGATTAGTCAGTACTGAAGCCAATTCTGGAACTAATCTGACTAAATAACTTATGATAACGCTCCAAAATTAGTACACCCAAATTTATATGTTAGGGAAAACTATTAAACAGAAAATGTGAAACGAGCAAAAATCAAGAGAAACAAAAAATTTATACAGTTCTGTTGAAATTTTGTAGTTTGTAATTTTTTTTAATATATAACATGAATTTAATTGTATTATCTTTCTATTTCTAAAGATGTTCTGTGACTAAAATGTTATTGTAACAAATATATCAGTTTAATAAATCAGTTTTGTTAAAATGCACCAAAATATATAACCTATATTCATTGAGAAATGGATAAAAAAAATTAATTTAAAACAGGGGTGTACTCATTTATGCTATGTACTGTATAAATTAGTATTACATTAGTATTATAACAGTATAAAATAACCAAAAATCTAATGATCAAATAATCTTAAAATTATTACTAATACAAAAGACATCATTAAATGAGATCCAAATAAATAAGTATTCCAATATAAATAAAAAAAATAATAATAATAATATAATAAACATTGATTAAAATTTAAATAGTTAGATTTTTTTCCAAATAATAATTTTGTATCAATAATAATAATAATAATGCAAAAAATTTGAAATAACTAGCAATTTTTCCAATATTATTTTTTTACAATTATTTTATTATTATTAAAAGAGATAGAAATCTTTTTTAAAAATAGTTTTTTTTCTTTTTTGCTTAAAAAAATAATAAAATAATAATAATTAAATAAATTGCTAAATTTCCTAATAATATTTTGACTTAATAATAATAATAATAATATATTAACAATAATACTAATAATAATAATAATAATAATAATATTAATAATAATAATAATAATATTATTATTATTATTATTATTATTATTAGTTAATTAATTTTAAAATAGCTAGATTTTTTCCTAATAATATTTTTGACTAATAATAATAATAAGTATATAATAAATATATTAAATATTAAAATAACGCTACATTTTTCCAAATAATTTTTTATATATTATTAATAAAATAATAATAATAATATTAATGGGACGTATGTGTGTAAATGAGAGTGTATGGTGTTTCCAGTACTGGGTTGCAGCTGGAAGGGCATCCGCTGCGTAAAACATATGTCGATAATGATGATGATAAATTTTTCACAGTTTACATTGGGTCTTTATTTTAGGATGGAAGTCCCTTACACAACAATGATCAAATGACTAATCTAAAAAACTGGGAACCCCTGGATAAAAAGATTGATCTTGGCATTTAAAAAGGCACTTGGCAATATTGTTTCATTAAAATGCAGATATGTAATACTAGAAGTCTCAATTTAATTTCCAAATATTCATGCAGTGCTTAAAACAACACTCTATTTGGTGGATATCCATGCATACCAAACCAAAAACACACTCGTGAATACACAATATTGATAATAATTATCAATATTTTCTACAAAAAGGCTTTACAACTCATCATATAGTAGATATGAGCAATTAAGGAGCATTAGCAATCTCACAAAACATGAGCTTTGTCATAATCCTCTGACAAAATGTGAGTTTTGCAACAAAACTTAGCGTGTGTGTGTGTTGTGTAATACTCTAACCTCCTGACCAAATGTCAATGCTTTGTGTAGTGCCCGCACACTTGAGTATGTAAGTATGTGTAGTATGCGGAGTGTAGGCTGTTACTGAAAGTGTTTCCAAGGAAACGCTGATGTACCTCTGCTCTGGGCGCGGAGAGAAGATCTGTTTTGGGCTTCACAGTTTTTCTAGTAAGAGAAAAGAGAAAGCATTGTGAACTTCAGATGAACAACAGAAGAAGCGGCTTGTACAATTTCTCTCTGTTTTTGAAAAAGTGGAAGGCTGATAAAACCAAGAACTGAATTTCTTTGGTCAGAAGTTCCTCTTTTAAGGTTGAGAGATTGCTTTAAATACCAATTTTGTCTTTGCTATTTCTCTCAAAGCAACTTAGAGCTGATCCTTTGTTTTTCAACTATATTTGCCACAGTTTAAAGTTAAGAAAATGTAAACTAATCAACCATTATATAGTAAAGTGTGTTATACTGCATATATTAGGGCTGTGTGATTAATCAAAATTGCAATCACAATTTAAATCGTTGTGATTAGCTAATCGCAAGAGGCTGCAATATAAAATATGTAGTGTTGCCAGATGTAGCTTAATGATTCCAGCCCAAAAGCTATCCAAAACCCGCCGAAATGCAAAAACAACCACCCAGACATCTGAAGGCAGTGGTGTGAGGGAGGTGGTCTCTTTGGGAGATCACAGCTTAGTCCCTGTATTAATCTGGGGTCGCCACAGCGGAATGAACCACCAACTTATCCAGCATATGTTTTACGCAGCTGATGCCCTTGCAGCTGCAACCCATTACTGGGAAACATCCATTCACACTCATTCATACACATACACTATGGACAATTTAGCTTACCCAATTCACCAATACCACATGTTTTTTTGGACTTGGGAAAACCGAGGCACCCGGAGGAAACCCACGCCAACACGGAAAGAACATGCAAACTCCATACAATGCCAGCAACCTTCTTGCTGTGAGGCGATTGTGCTACCCACTGTGCCACCGTGCTGCTCACAACACTGAGAAAACGCGTGCATGGCGTCTGTGTGTAACAGTCTTAGGGACCGATTACACTGAACGTGCATTTACGTTCCAATAACACAAGGCGCACCACATTGCCTTTTTTGTTGACAAGAAAAAAAAAACATTTTATGTCGCTGGGCAACGACTGGATCAGCTGGGTATTGAGCAAGAGTGTTGCTGTTGATATTATTATCATTTTTATAATTAAAAATATTATGATATTCAAGATTTGTGAGTCATACAGCACCGTATAACTGAAAACAGCAACCACAAGTCTCTCCTCCATCTTCAAAAGTCTCCATTGTTATCTTGACAACACAAACACTGAAGGCACAAAAACCCCACCTCTGCTTTCCTTTGATTGAAAAATGAAAAGATGCGACTGACGTAACACGCTTTTTCCGCTCAGAGTTAAGTTTTTTGCAAGCGCATGGCGTGCAACGGCAAAAACGCGAGGAGGAGCAGGCAGCTAAAACGCGAAGCACACAGGGCGGATAAACAGCGCTCAAAACGCTCTCGACCGTTAGTAAATTATTCAAAAAAGGAGCCTCTCAACGCATAAAGCACGTTCGGTGTGATCGGCCCCTTACTAGCCAATTGAGTGAGCACACTTTCATTCTGCCTAATCAGAAATTTGCAACTGAACTATGCGGAATGGCCACAATAAAACAAACAAACAGGAAAGCGTGGATGAGTGGGATAATGGAATCTGTCGCTTCAAAAGCATTATTAGACAAATTGATATCAAAGAAAAACAGCATGTTGGTAATATAGGAATATTTTGGTTTCGAAGTAAAAAAAAAGTTTAATGTTTTGATAACTTTATGTGTACTTTGCGTGCATTCACGGCTCGCGATGCAGTTATGTGCATCGTCTGTAGTGACTGACTATAATGTAATGTACTATAAAAATATAATTAGTCATTTCACCCCAAATTCTGTTTAATTAAAAGATTTTTTTCAACACATTTCTAAACATAATAGTTTTATTAACTCATTTATAATAACTGATTTTTTTAATCTTTGGCATGATGATAGTATATAATATTTACTAAACATTTTTCAAGGCACTAGTATTCAGCTTAAAGTGACATTTAAAGGCTTAACCCTTGTGTTTTGTTCAAATTGACTACCCGTTCATTATATTTGTGGCTGTATTTGCCCCATTGTCTTTCATTATAACTTCATTTTTTGATTGCAAAGCCATGACACCAAATAATCATTCTATTCTAGATTGTTGGTGGATTTCCCTGTTGGGAAAAAGTCAATCTTTTAATTTTTACTGTAGATCATCAGCTGGCTCCATTGACTCTTTAGATAGGCCTATGCAAAAAGTTTCTGGAGTAAAACAACATACTATAGCGTTTGTGCAAATACCCTTTATATGTTTACTATGTTCTTTTTTTATAGATAGATGTTTACTATCTATTTTTTATTTTCTCAAACATATCAAAGTCCATTTACATCCTGTCCCTTTGTGCCCCCTGGCAGCATAGTCACAAACTGCTGTTACACCAAAAAACACGTTCTTAATGCTTTAGTGCCACAGTGGCGCCATACGCGTCGGTAATGATCCTTTTGAAGTGTCACCCCCTGTAAGGCCCAATCCCAATGCTACCTACTTAGCCCTTCCCCTTACCCCTGTCCCAATTGTCTTTAACTTGAAGGCATAGGGCTAAGGGGAAGGGTTAGATACTACTTCAAACAGAGATTTGTAGGGACCACACTCGAAACCAAGGGATAAGAAAATTTCCCAGAATACACCATATACAAAGGCATCATGGTTACTAAAGTACCCACACACACTATACTTTATATAACCATATAATTTTTACCCAGAAACTAAGATATGTTTGCACTGCAACTGAAGCTCAACAGTAAAAATTACTAATTTGACCTCTTCCCAAAAGGGAAAACCAGCAACAATTAAGAATGTATTATTATATGGTGTCATAAATTAGCAATCAAAAAATGTGATTATAATGAAAGTCAATGGGGCAAAAACAGCCACCAACATAACAAAATGGTAGTAAAATTGCACAGAGTGTATTGTTAAATTTTCAAAGCATTTTCTCAAAATAAGTGTGTTTTATTTTATTTGCTGAAACACAGAGAAAGTTGTGGGCAAATTAAGACTCAAAATCACCCCAGAGTGGTTGAAAACATCCCCAACAGCATACAAGGCTTAAGGTTAATTAGGTTAATTAGGCATGTTAGGGTAATTAGGCAAGTCATTGTATAAGGATGGTTAGTTCTGTAGACTATGGAAAAAAATATTGCTTTAGGGGGCTAATAATATTGACCTTAAAATGGTTTTTAAAAAAAAATAAAACCTGCTTTTATTCTAGCCAAAATAAAACAAATAAAACTCTGTAGAAGAAAAAATATTGTAGAAAATACTGTGAAAATTTCCTCGCTCTGTTAAACATCATTTGGGAAATATTTGAAAAATAAATAAAAGGGCGAATAATTTCAATTTCATTGTATGTTATACAGTATAGTATTGACTATAGTGAAATGATGAATTGTAATAAATACTAGAGCATACTTTAGCTTTTACTACCATAAACTATAGTGTATTGCAGTATACTGTAGCATATGTAATTGTAGAAAACTACACAAAACACAGCCAATTAATGAAATACTTTTTCATGTGGCTGTTATTACATTTTTTCTATCTTTTAACTGTATAAACACAATTCATTTGAGGTCAAATAGGTTAAAATAATGTGATCAAAATATTTGGAGAATATTTAGATTTTAATCTTCTCAAACCACCCAGTTTTAAACATAAAAATGCCTATAAAAAACTATAGACCCTCTGATTGCTCCACGTTTAATCTTATTGTGGTCTAGGTAAAAATAAATTAAATATATTTCCTGTGTAGTTATTCATTGGGTCCACATCAAACGTGAATTTCAGTATTTGTGTAAATAGATTACATAAAAAGTCAAGGCAAATGCACAAATAGAGGCAAATTTTCCATTGGGTGGCACTGTGATTAATGTTTACTGCAAATGCATGTAATTTCTTCCACTCGAGTTAAAAAAATTCAACTCATGCAGAAATTTTGCGCAAGGCCAGAAATAACCCGTGAGTAAACTAGAGCAACATAATTATTACAGTAGGTTTTGTTTCCACCTTGGGCCTGTACCTTGAGACAGTTAAGTTTCAGTTTAGTTTGCACCAATCTGGGGTTTTTGGCATCTTAAATGCAGCTCGACTTAAATCAGTTTTTGTTGCCATGACATTATGGAGCATCTGAGCTGAGTTGAGCTACCTTCAACCCAGGCTTATTCTGAAATTGTATCCCTATATACGTTTCTGGAGAGCACCAAATACATCCCAGGGGGTACGTTTTTGCCGTTTTTGTTTCCGCAAATCCACCAGAGGCTGCTGTGTATGCTTTTTGAGATCTTAAATTTCTCTCACAAGTGCCATTTGTGCCTGCTTTTGTCACATAAATCCACCAAAGACAGCTGTCGACTGACTGACTGACTGACCAACGACCAACCGACTGAGTCCCCCACTCACCCCCTTTCCTAAACCCAAATGATAGTGTTTTAAATAACTCCGATTGACCAGGGCCCACCCACTTCCCTAAACCCAACCAACAGTGTTTTGAAAAGCAATCCAAAAAAAAGAAAAGCCCCCTGATTTTTACCATGTTTTCAGATTTTACCACATTCTCACCCTGTTATTTACTTCTGTTTTTGTCTTCCCCTATTTCTGGAACCGTTCTTTGCCAAACTCAAACCCAGTCATCGCGGTCAACTCCTCTCTGCATCTCAAGTCCACCTACATACGTGGCGAGCCACTGGACAAACTGGTAACAGCGAAAAAGAGGTCCATACGAAGGAAAGCGGTCAGCTGGTAGCGTGAAAAGAAACGGCGTCATTACGCTATAACGTAGCGTTCATTTTAAGGACGAAATGCAGCCATACCTACCTCTGGCTACATAATTTTCGATTTCCAGAAATGTTTATAGGACTGCGTTTTCAGAATGAGCCTATGTTTGCTACCTTCATAGTACTGTACCTAAATCCCAGAATTGGTGCAAACACTGTAAAAAAATGCTGGGTTCCACACAATCTCTTCATGTCGTCACAACGCAAATCTATTAAAGTAACTGAATGTTTTTTTTTACAATTTTAGGTTGATCGAACATAAAACAATTAAGCTGTCCCAATGAAACCTCAAGAATTGTGTTGTTTCAGCTCATTTCAAACAAGTCATTTGAACAAGAAGCAAAAATATTTTTTGAGTGAACTAACCTGAAACTGAACTGGCTAATCTGACTTCATGGTACAGGCCTCAGGTATTAATGTAAGGTTTTGTTTTTTTTGTCGAATTTCATAATCACATGTCAGTAGGCAGAGAGTGAGTGTTGTTTTGAGGAAAAAACACATCTAAGTAGTATTACTAGGTGTAAGTGATAACTCCACAGAGCTGGCAGTAGAAAGAGAGTAGCACATCAGAATCCAGTAAAGTATGCAGTGGTGCTGGAAGGAGAAGTGAGGAATTGTGGGAAGGCTCCTACACTTTGCGTGTGGGGGGCCGCAGGCGGCGGAGGGCCCGGGGGACTTGTTGGCTGTCGGACTCGGTCTGGTAGAAAAACATCCGTATCAGATCATCCAAGAGCACCCAAGTAGGCAGACAAAGCAACCGCTAAAGAAGATAGAGAGAAATTAAATATTTAAAAAAAAAAATTTTAAGGTTAATATTATTAGCCTAATAACCCTAACTTGCCTAGTTAACCTAATTAACCTACTTATATTAAAGTATAGTACTAGCATATTTAAGTAACATCAGCACTCGTTCAGCCTCTTCATTCTTGTGTATTACTCCGCCCACACGAGTGGCAAACAGAGGACTACAGTTTGACAAATGCTGCAGCTGTTGGACAACATAAAGCCCTTTTAAGGCTTTTTTAGTTGAGAATGTAGTTGTTTAGATTGCAACTATGCAGTTTATTAATAAGGACAATGCCTATTTTAATATTATTAATAAGGACAATGCCTATTCAGCATATTGGCGGCCATCAGCCTGTCATACTGAGCAGAGCAAAGACGGTTGAGGTTTTGCCACAAGATGGCAACAGAGACCGCAGAATAAGTCCTTAGGTGAGAAAAACAGTGTACGTTTCAAACTACAGCTAATCAAATCATTACAAAACAGGTAAGTGACATTCTAAGTCGATCTCTCTCTTTTGTATGTTGTAGTGCTGTATTTATACCATAGTAATCTGATAGTATTTGCTTTGCTCTTTCTTTTTCTAGCTTAGTTATTGGGATTTCTTGATTGCAACAGAGACATACTGGGAAATCTTTCTATATTGATGGCATTTCATGCCGTTCAGCCATATAATCTTAAAATGTGAGCAAAATCACCTGTTTTGTCATCATTTTAGATACATTCCTGATATGTGAGTCCCATCTCACACTCAATACACTACAATTATATGGTATAAATACAGCACTACAATATACAAAAGAGAGAGATTGACTTAGAATGTCATTTACTTGTTTAATAATTACGCTGTTGTTATCCTCTAAGGGTTTATTATGCTGTCTCTGTTGCCATCTTGTGGATGAACAATGTCAACCATCTTCGCTCTGCTCAAAGATAAATAAAAAATAAATAAATAAAATAAAAATACAACATAAAAAAGCCAATCAGATTAAAGAGCTAAATATATATTATTTCAAATTATATGTTTGACATGTTGCCATTTATTTTATATGTGTAATTTGCATTTTTTTACATATATTAGATTTCTACAGTATGTGGGAAATGACACTTTGGTGTGGATTTCTATGAATTTCACAGTAAAAAGCTCAACACTGAAGAAACACCCTCAAATTAAATCAGAAGTGTGACAGATGGTCAAAAAAAGAGAAGTACCATAAAAGAGAAAAAATTTTCCTGGTATTTCAACAGTGTTTGCATTGCAATGATTACACCCCCCAAGCAAAATGCAACAATTACCAAACACAACTCCCACCAATACAGCATGACAGTGAAGCGAAGCCTTTATGAAATTTCAAGACTGACTCACCTTCATGTAATTGTTGAGCTCTGGGATTCTGCTCTCTGCGATCTCCTTTTTGTTTCCCATAAATATCTTACCTGTGGCGAAACAAACAAACAACTATTTATGTCTCAAAACAAATTAGTTTGCGAGCTAAACAATCAAAAGCTAGCTGAAGGGCGATTCCGAATCTCTTTACTGCTAACGCTAATTAGCACTTAGCGTAATGCAAGCCCAAATATTACGGAAAATTTCTTTCATCATTCCTATTTTTGATTTCACCCAATGGAAATGTTAATAACGCACGTGTTAGACAATGACGAGAGGTAATTAGCACCAGTGGGCTGTTCTCTAAAGCACTTTCTAAGATTCAACTGGGAGAAAAAGAAAAAAACTAGGGGATTCATTCGACCAAGCTGGATTGCATGAACTTTTAAACTATTTGAATGGCTATGCAGTAATTCCCTTTCATCTTAAATAAATCTCATTCTAATTTCCATTGATGTCTCTTAAGCTGTCCATCTTTTCTAATACCCCATTATGAATCTGCATTAAATAAGCATCAGTGAAATATTAGCTAAGCTCAAAGACGTCCCTTTATACTACATCAGAGCAGAACGTCCTTATATAAACTTCCAATTATCTTACCACTGCATAATATTGCATAATCATATTACTCGCTGACTTAGCCAATCAATTGTTATTAAGGCAGTAACATCCAGGGCTAATATGCAATATAATTGGGCTTTTAACTCGTTAACTCGACTCCACTGGGTTCAAGTTTAGCTAGCAGGAATCGTCCGTGGAAAGTCACAGAGAGACTGAACCCTGTAGGCTTGCAGTTTTTAGATGACCTTAATGAAACTGTGGGTAGTGTGCCAAAGAACGGCCTCTCCCTTCTGCTAAATTCAATAATACACATTCTCGTTTGGTCAAAGACAAAGAAGAGACGGGCAGGGAAAAAAAGACAAAGAGAGACTTAGCAAGAGAGCTGAAGCACAAGGCTGATTAAAAAGGCATCAGAGAAGAGGTTAAAGACATTAGAGACTAGAGAATGAAACAAGAGTAGATAACACTACTACACTGTAGTGGTGTCATGATACTAGAATTTCAGTAGCAATCGGCCATTGAGTTCACATGCTCAACAGAAATGACTATAATTGGCCATGAAGGTCATCAGTTCACCACTGTTTACCAAGAGAAAACATAGATAACACCACTGGAGCATTTTAAAGCTGCGAAAATCAGTCAATTGATCAGCTGATTGCTCGTATGTCTGCTCATAAAGAGACCAGCTGATCAACGCTGCTTTGAATAAGGACCAATTGGTACCAAATTTCCAGTATCGTGACAACACTACCTGACACAGTCGATGCTGCTCCTACTTCTATGGGGTTGGTGTTTAGTCCAGTATGTAGTAGTTGATAATGTTGGGTTCTAGTGGCATTGCTTAGAATCTTGGGGTTGAGAGATTTGGGTTGGATGTCCCCCTGTACCAACTTCGATGTGGGTCCCACCAAGTCTCTGATGCCTATGAAGTCTGGCTCCCTTCACCCCACATATGATGCTGTGGGGTGTCAGCAAGCTACCTTCTTTTCATGTAACAAACATTTGTGTAAGGAGAGAAAATGAAAAGGAGATGTGGTGTTTAGTAGTTTTTAAAGACACTACATGTCATCTATTTTGAAAATCCTACTTCTTTCTCCACTTTTCTCCCTTTCAATTTGAGAAATTCTGGTCAATCAGTAACTTTGTGGGAAACACTTTTAGCACTCAAATGACAAAGTCCACCTAAGGAGTGAACTCTGACTCTGAAGCAACCTTATTAGATATAATTGCCATATACAGCAGCTGATTACAATCAGATGTGAGACAGTGAAAGGTGTTGTAGTAGTTACAGTAAGGGCTTACTCACACTATTCTATCCGAACCGTGCCCAGGCCCGTTTGCCGGATCGTTTGAGAAGTGTGAGTGCTCTGAATCAGGCTCAGGCACGGTTCACTTGGGCGGCCCTGGCCCGGTTGGAAGAGGTGGGCCTGAGCGTGGTTCACTTGGGCTCAGGCGTGGTACGCTTACAGTGTGAGTGCAAGCGTGCCTTAGCCCAAAACTGAAAGCGAGACGTGACTTTTAAGGGACTGTTTCATATGGATTAATTAATTATTCAAACTGTTCAATGAACGCAAACTGTCGTAGATTATCAAGGACACAAAATTGTGGTTTAAATTCCAATATGTGAAGTAGTGACTACTGGATCTAGGAGCAGGGTCTCTAGGAGCTGTCTTGTCATTGGTTTTTGAACATCTGTCTCAGGATTCACTACATCAACATTTGTCAGGAGATTATCATCAAAGTATGAGTTTCTTGTAACACATATTTATCTAGGTGACCATTAGTTTATGGATTGAATCCATCTTAAGTCTCAGGACCCTTCTGGTTCCATCTTACAGTGCCTGTGAATAATTTTTGAAAAACTCTGAAAACATTTTCAGCTAAAGAATCCATTTTGGAACACCATTTAAAAAGTACTGCCCCAGTGACAGCTTTTGTACCTTTATATCTTAAGCCTAGCTCAATATTTAATAATCCTTTACGATTGTAGCTCAGACTGTCTGAACATAATCCCCATGTCACATTGTAAGATCTCAGTTGTTACAATGTCAGACTAAATGACAATCAAGGCGCACCAAACACAGACACATTCAATCCTGATTTGGAGGAACAAGAATGAGAAATGCTGAGAAAGGATGGGGAACTTTGGTCCTGTAGGGCCACTGTCCTGTAGAATTTTGCTTTAACCCTTATCAAACACACATTAACAAGCTAATAAGCATTCAAGATCACTAGAAAGCTACAGGTATGTGTGTTTGGTTAGGGTTGCAGCTAAAGTTAGAAGGACAGTGACCCTTCAAGGCCAAAATTGCCCATCCCTGATGTAGAGCTTAGCATCAACCTTAAGCAAACACACCTGAACTAGCTTATCAAGATCTTCAGGATTGCTACAGTATAAATGTATAGGCAGGTATGTTGGAGCAGGCTGTAAGAGGCTGAGGCTGGAAAGGACTCAACACCTTTTTTAAAGCTTTTTCAGATTTAAAGAACATGATTTGTTCCTGATTTTACCAGGATTTTCTTGCCTAACATATCACTCAAATGTTCTCATTCACAATGCCGGGTGGAAAATTTTATATGAATATACCTTTAAAGGTAAATGTCTGACTACTGAAAGTTTTGTTGTTATTTTAGTTTAGGTAATGCTAGTGTTTGTGAATGCAGAGCTGCTCCCAGCAGTTGCTGGGAAGATGTCTCTTTCTGGCAAAGAACTGTTTTCATTCAGGAAACACACATACACACTATAGAAGGAAATGTGGGAAACTATCTGCTTCTTAATGGCAGCATGTGCATTGTAAATGTTACATGATGATTGGTCGCAAAGCAATGTATTGATCTTATTCTTCACATACACACCAATGGCTGCAGGTGCAATCATTGGAATCTTTTTGATACTTCTGCTCTCAATTACTTCCATAGATTTTTAAGACTTTAAAAACAGCTTGTTATGCTGCTTGATGTTGCAAACTGATATTTTCTTATTACATTATTCTACTTTTTATGCAGTCATAAACACTTGTTTGTAGAGCAAGCAGTTTATCCATTTTCTGCTGTTTATTATTCCTAACCATTTCTCGTATAGGCAACTGAATCGGAAGTTTTAAAACAATTGCAAAAATAAGGGCACTTTCATATTGAAGAATAAGGTCAATATTCTGGCATATTTGGTACCCATGACACATCAAGATTTTATCTAAACAAAAAGCATAATCTGACACAGCGACTGTCGATACCAACAATATAAAATAGGTAGGTCATGGTATGTAGCAACATTGTGAGAAGGCTGTAAAAACTAAATGGTGCACCTTCAAGGCCCTTTGGTGTCTAGTTTTCCTTGAAGTATATTTGGGCTGTCGATCGACTATTAAAAGGTACATATATGGTTTGGTATATGGGTGTTTTACTCTTTAAAGTCAGTTTGGAATCAAAATTTACAATGTTTATTTTGCTAGCACACCTTCTTTAGGCAAACACTTAATCCGTGCACGTTAACAGTGTGTTTGGTAATTTTCAATCAAAGTCCATTTGCTTCCGCATTTGGAGTGGCGGTTCTTCAGTTGACGGCTTCATTAACTATTCTTAACCACGCCCCTTTTACCATTAGTTTGCTATGAGGAAAGGATGTGCAAAAAGAAAGCCCCGCCCCCAACTTAATTTTTCTTTTCAGTAGGGTATATGCAGAAGGACTTATAATTTTAAGTAACTCAGTTCAAGTGCTTCCAGTGAACTGTATGCCATTACAAAATCAATGTGTTTAAGGTCTGTTTCTTTAAAAATCAAGATATCAGATATACGAGATAAAGTGTGTCAAATTCCATTTTCCCCCACCGTGTCTTTAAAATCTGAAAATTTATTTTACTTTAATTTATTTTATTTTAATTTATTTTAAATAGCGTTTCTGCGCTAGCCTGCTGCTACTGACGCTGCTTACATTTAAACAGCTTTTCATCTTGTTTTACTCTTCAATAACTAAATGAATGCTCAAGTCTATTGAACAGATTGTATTTTAATTACATTACAACATTGATGCTGTAAAAAAAAAACGTAGGAAATTGAAAATAGTCACATAAACATTTCACCGGGGATAAAAACACTAGCTGTGCATATACCCTGTTGGAAGTACATTAACACACTGAAATAAAAGTCTCAGCAATGTCCATTTCATGCAGACTTTTATTAATAGTTAAATTTAGATTTGGTCTGTGGCTGTCACTCTGAATGGGATTATGCATTATGGTAATCAGGACAGCCATATTTAGCTGCTGTGTGTATGTTGTCTGTGCTACTGAACCTAGATTTCTCTACAACACTGTAATTTATTTGAGGCCGTGCAATAACTGACCTGGCAGGGTTGGTAGCTGGCAGGTGTAGTATCCCGGCTGGGCTTCAGCTGTGTACTTGAGCTCCAAACTCTGGTGCAGAGCGAAGAATTCTCGATACCTTCTGTAGATTAAGTACTTACTGTTGCCTTTGGTCTTCACTTCAATCACGAAACTCTGCAAGAAGGTGATAAACAATAACCAAGTCAACGTTTATGGTGTGTACTAGAGAGAACACCGCAAAAAAATTTACTTAGAGTTTTTGTCATGTTTCTAGTTCAAATATCTAAATAGTCCAAAGAAGCATTTCTCAACACGGAGAAAATATTGTTTTGTTTTCAGAAATAAGTTGTCAAAATCAAGTGAGTTTTTACGTTAAAAAGTATCACCCTGCAGCCCAAGGGCGGTTACTCACTGAAGGTAAGCAGGGCTGAGCCTGGTCAGTACCTGGATGGGAGACTACAAGGGAAAACTAGGTTGCTGTGGGAAGTGGCATTAGTGAGGCCTCAACCTGCGGTCTGTGTTAATCCTAATGCCCCAGTAAAGTGAAGGGGACACTATACTGTCAGTGGTGTAACCCCAGTGTCCTGGCCAAATTCCCTCCGTCGGCCCTTACCATTATGGCCTCCTAATCGTCCCCATCCACCAAATTGGCTCTATCACTGTCTCTCCACTCCACCATTAGCTGGTGTGTGGTGAGCACACTGAAGCTGTTGTCCTGTGGCTGCCGTTGCATCATTTAAGTGGATGCTGCACACTGGTGGTGGTGTGGAGAGACCCCCCTCATGATTGTGAAGCGCTTTGGGTGTATGACCATACACGATAAAATGCACTGTATAAATACACATTACATTACAAGGTAAATTAACTCCTAGTGGGTAACTAAGGTCACATTTACACTGTCAGATCTTGATGCCCAATTCCGATTTGTTGCCTATATCATTTACACATTCTTTTAATTGTGACCGATATGCGATTCATGTGTTTACACTTGCCAAACAGTTTACAACATCGCATATGCGTAAAGGCAGGTTCTAGCATCTGCGCCACACTAGCCACGATAGAAGAAATTGTCTTGCTTTAAACGCTGCAAAATATGTGAAGTTCGGACAAATTTAAAATGGTTTTGAGGCAGAGGCGGAGGAGTAATGAAAGAGTTGTCATAGCAGCTTGTACCTATGGTTTACCACTGGTCGACCACTGACCACTTTCCTCCTCCATGTTTCCCCTGTTGGTGTTGTTTACCGTGTCGGTGTCTCCACACATGCTCTTCCAAAGTAAAGCTACATCACTAAACTTTGAAGTATCAAATTGTCGCAAGTTACGGAATGCCTCATGATAGTAACTTTACATGATAGTCGCATTGTCACATATCCGATTTATATCTGATTTATTTTCACATATGAAGGAGGCCTGAAACCAATGTCTGAATATCTGAATGCATGCTTTTTTTTTTCATCTGTGTCACATATGAGCAAAAAATAGAAATTGGGTCACATTTAACTGGCAGTGTAAATGGGGCCTAAGTAATATAATATTGTTTTCAGTTTGAAATGAGATTATGATTACACTTATTTATTTATTAGGGTTAAACACATTTAATTTTACATTATTATTTCTGAAAACAAAACTTTTTTTTCTTGTGTTAAAAATGCTTGTTAATTTAAGGATTGTTAGATATTTCAGATTGTTAGATATTTCAGAAAAAAACAAGACAAAAACTAAATTTTACTTACATTTTGCAGTGACGTTTCAAAACTCAATGACAAAACAACTTTAGATATTAATCTGGCACAAATGTGAATAAATAATGAAAAAAGATGCAAGCGTGTGTGTTCTTAAGACAAACATTTTATGATTATCTTTAAACATCTTGTTTTAGGTGTATGCTTTTGGTTAAACATAAGCCGCACATAACTGTCAGACTATAAAGCCAAAAGATTATTAATGAAAAGACTGGAGGAAAGTTGAAGTGCAGTGGGTTCAGGTTTGGGGAAACTCACAAAGTAAACAATGAAACCTTTCTTCTCCTCGATATCAGCAATAGTTGCGGTGACTGGGATGTTGTCTGGAAGCTGGTCAAAATCACTGTACGCATGAACAAATATTACAGACATTTTTATTACCACAGAATACATGTATTTTTAAAATATACTTTTTATTACAATTTTGAGTAAGAAATTTGACAACAACTTACAAACAGGACTGAAGTTAGGTGTGTGTGTGTGTGTGTGTGTGTGTGTGTGTGTGTGTGCGTGCGTGCGTGCGTGCGTGCGTGTGCGTGTGTAACAGACAGACAGTTTACATTTTTGTTGAGGAATTATTGTTACTTCTACTTTTTATATTGTTGTTGTTATTGTCAATATCTGTATAGTAATTTTTTTACCTTTTAAATATGTACTATTTTAATATTCCAAGTCAATCTGGATTCATTCATAAATTTTACTTCGGTTTAGTCCCTTTATTCATCAGTGGTTGCCACAGCGGTATAAACCGCCAACTTATCCAGCATATGTTTTACACAGCGGACGCTCTTCCAGCTGCAACCCAGTACTGGAAAACACCAATACACTCCTGCATTCACACACACACTCATACACTACAGCCAATTTAGTTTTTCCAATTCACCTATACCACATGTCTTTGGACTGTGGCAGAAACAGGAGCACCCAGAGGAAACCCACGCCAACTCTGGGAGAACATGCAAGCTCCATAGAAATGCCAACTGACACAGCTGGGACTCGAACCAGAGACCTTCTTGCTGTGAGGCGACAGTGCTAACCACTGAGCTACTGTGTCGCCAAAGTATATGGAATAAGGAATATGGTTCCAAAGAATTATTATTTTATATAATAATTAAATCCTAATGTGAAAAATTTACCAAACCAAAACTTCTGAGATGCAATGAAAGGAAGGGAATTTAATAACTAAAAGATTGCTCAGGTTGTTCAACCTACAGGTTGTCTAAATACTGAAACAAGATTATAAAAAAAATATTAACAAAATATCAATAAAATTTAAGTATTAATAAAAAACGTAAACTTTGATTGTAAGATAGAAAAAGTGAAACATTTTTAATGTTGTAATCATTTGCCATAAGCTTTTAACACAGTTCAAAACTGTGAGACATGAGGTAAAATCTAAATCTATTATATTCATTAGAAAGTTATTTTTGACAGCTGTTGAAAGACGCTTCATACATACACATCATATTTCTAAAATTACTCCTTTTTTATTGTTTAAAAACTGGGGTGGGGCAACAAAAAAAAAAAAATGATGTGGTGTATTGCATTGGCAGTTTCATTAAGAAAAGCTATTCATTAACCCTTTAACTGCCCTACAAGAAAAACGTTTTCGGATTGCATTTCTTAACTCCTAATGTCACTAGTTAACACTTAATGCATTTTTTTTCCAGCACATCCCATAATTTCTAAAATATTAACTTCTACCAAATGGTTGATAAGACAGGTTATAGTAAAAGTACCGGAATTAATACTATGAGAAATCTGAAAATTTGTGTAATAATAATAAGTGTAAGACCAATTTATTTAAAAAAACATAATCAAAATAAAACATTTTTGAATATTAAATCATTTTTATTTTTTTAGGTATGCCATCAGATATTTCAGATTCTCATTTAACATGTTTTCTTGGTTTATATATATA
>CAIGQZ010033257.1:2689852-2708725 GCA_903798205.1 Danio tinwini
TTAACGTCGAGAATGTTACAGCGCATCATGAGAGTGGGAACGTAGACCAGAACTTACATTAGCGAATTTAAAAAAGGTGCACCAGGGAGGAGATAAAAATGAATGGGCTAAAAAGAAAGCAAGAATTCATTTGGATAGTTATCTTGAATTTGGTTTCATTGAAGCAATGGACAAGGTGAGAATTGAATGTGTCGTCTGTGGTGACAGACTAGTGAATGAAAGCATGAGGCCTTGCAAACTAAAGAGACATCAGAGCACCAGACACCTACAGACGGTTGGTAAACCCAAGTAATTTTTCCTAAGTGTGCGTGCATATATGCATGTTTCATGCTTCTGTGTGTGTGTGTGGGTGGGGGGTCTTAAAAAATGTTAGCGTTAAAATAGGGGTCTCCTGGAAGAAAGATTGGGAACCACTGCTCTACAAGGTAGTCAAGCAAAAGGTTTGTGAAGGAATAATGATTACTGGCCACTAGGTGGCAGCAAACAGAACAGACTATTTACAAATCTTAATATACAATACTCAACATGTTCTCTTGAATATAGCAGACACACATAACACAAAAAATATGTATTTGAATATAGCACAGCTTTAATTTTGTTTTAGATTGTGTAATAGACTCTATACTTGCTTTTCTGTACATATTACTATCACGCTTTGCATTCTGTAAATGTACTTCTATGGTCCCTTAAGCCTGGGAATGTCAACATGTCCTGGCAGGTTTAATCCAAGAGGGTAAACCTTACAGCATTGCAAACATACAGTATACGTACACATAGGCACAACATTAAGTTCAAGGTCGTGGCAGCTGTGTTGTTTTGTTTTTTCCTTTCAGTTCCAGGGATTGTGCATGTGAGGTTTCACATTGCTACTTCAGCGAGAAATAGCGACTATGTCATGATCTCAATTCAAGGCCATTTGTTGCCACGCTTTGACAACTAAACCTACAGGTTACACACATGCCTGTGTTTACTGCTCACACATATGTTCTCACAGAATGAGATGAGGAGAGTGTAAAGATTTGACTGACGTCTTCTTTGAGTCCAGAGATTGTTTCACAGACAGCATTATGCACTTGTATTAATAGGTGGGTCAGAGGACAATTGTTGACATGTTCACTTCATAAGGTGATTGAAATATGGTCAGGATGCCTTATGTATGCATTACATGCCAGTATATATAAATGTGTTCAGTAGGGCTGTAAATATATACATTTTTTTAATTGATTGAAAATTGTCAACAACTTTCTTCCAATCAGTGCCCACTTTTAATGATTAAACTTAGGGATGTCCCAATCAGTTTTTTTTGCCCTTGAGACCTAATCCGATTTTGAGTATCTACCGATACCGAAATACGACCTGGTATTTCTATAATACATAAAAAAAAATTCAAATCTAGGTTCTACATGCTTTATAAGCATAAGAAATACAGGGTTCTCTACAAAGGTGAATGGCAGGTAACTTATTGCGATCATTTGTGCTATCTTGGCTGTAATGTCCTGTGCCTTCGTGCTGTCACGGGGCATATTTTCTCTCCTCTTCAAACTCTCCTGCAGCATGAGCTGACTCGTCTTCGATTGGATTGCGTGAGTAAACTCGCTGTATTGTCTCGGGTGTTTGTTTTTGAGGTGCCTTATCAGGTTTGTTGTGTGTTAAATGTAGCCTTTTCCTTTCAACATCTTGCAATCCCAAGTTTACATATCTCACAGTTTGCTATGGCAATGTTGTTGTCATCAACTTTATAATACCTCCAGACCGCAGACATACTTGCGCTTTCTGCTTCAAGCTGCTTCCGTGTTCTACTTTGCTGGCATTTAACCAATAGCGTCTGTGCAACAAAGTGATGTTATGTCCACACACTGCTGTTACTGTCTGAAGTCAGGAAAGCGGTCTAACTCTGAGCCACTGTATAATTATAGATGTGTTAAAAATAATGAGAATATATATTTGAGTCCTGATCAGGATGTAACATCCGATTTAGATCGAGTTTAAAACCACGATGATCAGGGCCAATCACGTGATTGGATCTGGACATCCCTAATTAAATTGTATTGTATATTGTTTGCATATGTTAGTAAAATATTTTGCATAATTAATGTTGACCCAGGGGAGACACAGTGGCTCAGTGAATAGCACTGTCACCTTACAGCAAAAAGGTCACTGGTTCGAGTTATGGCCTGGTTAGTTGGCATTTCTGTGTGCAGTTTGCATGTTCTCCCCGTGTTCGCGTGGGTTTCCTCAGGGTGCTCCTGTTTCCCCCACAGTCCAAAGACATGTGGTACAGGTGAATTAAACTAAATTGGCTGTAGTGTACAGTATGTATGTGAATGAGTATGTATGGTGGTTTTCCATTACTGGTTTGGAAAGGCATCCGCTGTGTACAACATATGTTGGATAAGTTGGCAGTTCCTTCCGCATGGCAGGAATGTACTGATGAATAAAGGGAATAAGCCAAAGAAAAATGAATGAATGTTGATCCATCAAGAGATCAAAGCAATCCACAGATCAACCATACAGATCAGCCAATTGTGTCCATTATTATTCATGCCTGTTCAGCTTATGTCAATTAAAAATAGCTTTAATTTCGAGAGGAAGGTAGGATGATAGATAGCAATTGGAGCGAGAAACGGGGGTGGGATCAGCAAAGGTCCCTGAGTTGGAACCAAAACTTGGGACACCTGCAACACTGTTGAACTAATTTTAATCAAGATAATACACAATGAAGTGTAACATGAGTAATAATGAGAAAAGTCTAGTGATTTAACTTGTTGCTCATGTGATTGTAATTGTGGTGTACGGGGGCATTCACACAAAATGTTTTCGTAATCAAATGTGAGACACAAGTCAAAGAAATCTTGACAGATTTAGAAAGCTGTGTCATGCATGAGATGTGTGTAGAACAGTCAAACGTATTCATCTTGTGTAAGTTTGTGTACTGAATGCTGTAAGCAGGAGTTTAAGGTCAGCCAGTAAAACCTGCTCTCCTGACTTCAACAGGCACTCTGAGATTGATGCTAGATGCTTTATTATCAAGTCTTCAGCATCCATATTGCCATCCTTGCCTCCCCTGCCAATTTGAATCCTGTTTGGAGTGGTCCGAGCAGAATAAATGAGGCTACGTTGGTGCCGGGACCCGGATGGGAGAGCTTATAAAATCAGTGTTGGGAAATCTCTGAAGTTTTTAGTGTACTGGATAGTCCCCACTTTACATGCCAGCTCAAATCCTGTTTGAAGGGGTCCAAGTAGAACCAAAGGTACTAAGACCCAGATGGGAGAGATGTTTAGGAGAGTGAGTGTAATGGAGAGTAAAAACAGCTGGTAAACCTCACTACGCTGGCCTCATTAGGCACAGTAAAGACTGCAGGTTCTATTTAGTGTTCATTTTTCCCAGGCCAGTTGGAATTTAGAGTGGTTTGAGTAGAACTGGGAGGTCACATTGATACTGTGACCTGGATGGGAGAGATGTTTAGGAAAGTGAGTGTAATGGAGACCAGCTAGTAAAAACAGCTGGTAAACCTCACTACCCTGGTCTCATTAGGCACACTAAAGACTGTATGTTTTTGTTAGCATTCATTCTTCCCATGCCAGTTGGAATTAAGAGTGGTTTGAGTAGAACTGGAGAGGTCACATTGGTACTGTGACCTGGATGGATGTGAAGTTTAGGTGTGAAGTGTGAGTGCAATGGAGGCCAGCTAGTTAAATCTGTGCTGGTAAACTTCACCATCCTGGCCTCAAGAGGCACATTAGTGACTGATGCTAGGGGTTGTTGCACTCAGGGTTCTTGTTAGTGTACTCACCACTCGTTCCGTTAGACCAGGGGTGCACAACCCTGTTCCTGGAAATCTACCTTTTTGCAGAGTTCAGCTGTAACCTTGATCAAACATACCCATCTTTAATTACCAAGTGCTTCTTCAGATCCTGCTTAGTTGTTTTAGTTATGTTTAATCAGGGTTAGAGCTAAACTCTGCAGGAAGGTAGATCTCCAGGAACTGGGTTTAGCACCACTGCTTTAGTTGAATCCTGCTAGTAGCTCAACAAGAAGGATTACACTTTCAATAAATGGAAAGTAATGGAAATGTGCCACAGTAAAATGCAAAAACATGTTTTAAATAAACAACTTTAAGTAGTCCTTGACCAATAGCCCTTCTCCAACCAACCTGGCTTCTCACTCCTCTCATCACTCCTTATTTATTAGCAGAAGGACAGTCCATTTGTGGATCCATTTTCTTTCTATTCCTGTCTCTTTGTCTTTCCTTCAGTCTTCGCTTTTCTCTTCCACAGCCAACCCTGTGTGTGAGTATTGCTGAGGCAGTGTAATATAATAGGGCTGGTAGAAATAGTGAAACACCCTTGCATGGTGAGACAACAGAGGGTCAAACAGTACAGAAAGAGAGTGTGCGTGTCTGTCAGAGAGAGAGAGAGAGAGAGAGTGAGAGAGAGAGAGAGAGAGAGAGAGAGACACTAGATTAGTCATGTGGGCAGGATGAAGCTACAGTACAATATTTCGATTTTTGACAGATGGGAAGTGCTGTGTTAAAAGGGAATCCCTGAGAGGAAGACAGATTTTTGACTCGTCGGGGCTCCACTTGGTTAGTCCTATTTAGAACATCAGAACATATATAGGAGTATCAATTTCTTTTGCAAAAAAGAAAGTCAAAGTAATCCCACAGAGTTTTTTCACTTGTTAAGGAAAATGCTAAGTAAAGTCAGTCCATTACAGTGGGCTACATAGCAGCAACTAAGTGCATATATGTATACTTAGACAAGAAGATATAAACTGATCTTCTCAATGAGGAATAAAGGTGATTTAAGTACTTTTAAGTTAGAATGGTTGTTGGTGCAAGATGGGCCAGTCTACGTATTTCAGAAACTGCTGTTATATTGGGATTGTCACACAGTATGATCCTAAAGGTGCAGTATGTAAGTTTAAAATATAAATAGTTTGAAATTGAACTTTAGAACTAAACACATGAGTGACTCAGCATCTACATTTAATGATGTTAAAGAGGGTTAACATGTATTAAATAGATTATAAACCTTGCCGTTTCATGAGTGAGTGCATATTCTGTGCTTCGGTTTCGTCTGGTGGAAACAGCCAAATTGCTTATCACTACATATCTCATCACAAAGTGTGTTGTTAGGACACGCGGTAACAATGCAACCTGCTCACGTTCTTAATATTTAGATAATTTGCTAATTAATAACCTCATGAGGAACTGATCTGTCTCATTTCGACATTTGACACTGTCCACTGACACTGTCGCATTTCGCTCACGGACACATGCTTTCATGATTTCATTCATTCATTCAGAGTCTTTCTGAATGAATGTATGAAATACGCTGTTTTCCAACAAGGCAACCCGGGGTGCTGAATTATAATTGGCTAAACTGGCATTGGGCAGGTTAAATTTACCTAAACAAAGACAGCATTCCAGCACGGAAAAAACATTTTCAAAGCAGAATATCTGACTTCAGCATTGTTTTTCAGTTAAACAAGTATGTTCACTTGGGATATTTCTTAAATATCTGCAAACATATTATAGTATTTTTATGCTTTAGAAGAGTCAAAAACTTACATACAGCACCTTTTTTAAAGGTTTACAAAAAATGGTCTAAAAAAGCTGCAGCTTTTTAAATCTGAGGTTGAAAATGCCTTGTTGATGTCAGAGGTAGAATGTCCACAGTGGTCAAGCTGATAGAAAGACAACAATAACTCAAATAACCATAGGTACAACCAATTGTGCATAACACACAAACTTTGTGCATAACACACAAACTTTGAAGCAGATGAGGTACAGCCGAAGAAACCAGTATAATTCCTAGTAGTCCCCAACCTTTTTGTCACTGCGGACCAGTCAACACTTGACAATTTTACCAGGGCTGGGTGGAGTGTATGTAGATCGCTAGGTGACCATCAACTGTTTTCTCAGAAGCTGGCAAAACATTGCTGCAACTCTGATACAAGTTTTATTAATGAAGTAAATTAAAAAGCACAAGTCATGCGACTCTATTGGAAATAACAAACTTGTGCATGGAAAAGACGTGATATGTGAATGGCTGCCATCATCTGTGATCTACAGGCATTGACTTTCTTCTTGCACAGACACGCTGGATTCACCTGATTTGTTGACAAATGGGTTGTGAATCAATTCCTTGGCAGTTTGACCATTCCTTGTGGGTCCTTCACTGGGCCTTTTCCCCTTCGCAAAGAAACTTTCCACAGATGTCTGTTTTCTACTAATTTTGCTAGCTTGTTGGTTAAAATTAGGCGCTCAAGTGACCAACATGTAATTGAAAGAATAGTCATTTTTCAAAAAAAAAGATTTTTTTAAATAAAAGATTGTTCAGACTTGGATAATAAATAAAACAGAAATAATAAATGATTTATTGTGCGGCCCAGTACAAGTCCGCAGCCCGAGTGGCCTCGGACCACTGCTGTAGAAGATGATCAGAAAAAAGTTGCCAAGCTGTGGGGGAGATTTTCTTGGTAAACTTTGAACCATTTATTACAAACTGATCATCAGTTAAGTGACACAACCTATTGCATCTGATTTATTCTAAGTCATTTCTGAAGGCAGAAGACGGTCTAACCCAGTACTAGCAAGATGCACCTAATAAAGTTAGATATATATAAGTATATACAATTGCAAAAAAATATAAATACAGACTGCACAGGAGAAGAGTGAAAATTACTGTGCTGTTAGCATATGTGTGTGTGGGTGCTTGTGCAGTAAGCATTTCACATCAGTTAGTTGAGCTGACAGCATTGAGTGCCACTTTCCGAGGTGCCAAAGAGAAACTGCTGAGAGTTGACAAGCACATACAGTCATTCACATTTATCTGGATGTGACAGGCTACACTGTGACTAACAGAAGTCACAATACATAAAATATATCCAATAGTAAAAAAGCTGACTTAAGAACACCTGCTCGTATATATAACACCAACACAGAGGTTCCTATTATCACGTCATATATCCACAGACCTGTGACACTGCCACACACTGTGAAAACAGATTCGGCCTCCAACCTTGACCAATAAATTTAGTCCAGCTATGAAAAAGAAAGAGTGACAGAGATATATAGATTGTTTACAGCACAAGTACATACTAAGGAATCTTGGGAAGCTTTGTGTGACTGGTGATTTATTTGTAACAAGACCAAGAAGCGGACGGAGGACTGCTAGAATAGCTATAGAATAAGATTTATAGGATGAGGGACATCTGAAACCCAGCTGGTTTGATATAGATGCTCTGATTAATGCAGTGTCACATTACGGGGGATCACACAGGGCTAAGTATACGCACCATGCACTGGTGTTGTGTGTAAACATGTGTAAGGAGGTTCTCCCTGTCTTTCGTCGGCTGTCTTAAGTATGCGTTAAGTATGAGTGAAACCCATCCCGGGTCTTTTTTGGATGGGGGCTCATAGCTCAATCACTGTAAATCTTGGACAAAGATATGTCAACACCAGGGCTTAAATGGCGGCGACAAGTGCCTGGAGATATTATTCAAGGCACGATCAATTTCAACTTATATTTTATAGTCTTTGGTATAGTACAACTTCCCAAAAGTGAGGCATACCATGCCATGGAAAAGAGCCATTAATTCCAACCTTAATACAACACCTGAATAAGCGAATAGCTTTAATCTTCACGAGTAGAGAATGGTTCAAACAAGTGGCTTTGATCAGGTTTGAGGTAAAAATGGTTTATTTGGTTTTGTATCCAGAAGTCTTTACTAAAATCCTGTAAATGGGAAAAATGTTCCACTAGAATCAACTCTCGAGTCTCCTGTATCGTGTGGAGTTGCCTGGTAGGGGTGTTTCAAATGAGTCACCATTTCCCATTCCAGTCAGCATAAAGAGAGCAAAGGAGTTCATTAGGCTTTGGAACGATGCTTTAGAAGCAAGAAAGAGAGAGAGGTAGACAGATTACAGAGAGGACACAACAACTCAAATGGGACCTGAATATTAATAGTAGCATTTGATTCGTTAGTGCCACCAAGAAAGTGATCTCTCTCTGTCTCACACACACATACAATCCTTCATTCTCCTGCGTGTTGCGTTATGACCCAGTCTATCCTGAAATAGACATAGAGTAAGCCAGAGTATATAAGACGCCTGGTAGATCCCCATCTCTTACCTCTGGCTCTCTCTTTCTCTCTCACTCTCCAAGTCTATTCTCCAGCCAGCTTTCCCTTCACACAGGTAAGGACAGAGTCTCGGGGTCTGTGTCAGATTTCACAGAGAGTTTCCAGGATAAATTAAACACTTTGGAAACATCCATTGAAAAATACTTGAGATCATGCTTTCTGGAATTTGATTGCAGGCTGCTATCTTGGCAAACCATTTGTTTTGAGATTTTTTAAGTCATTTTTAAAGCTCTGATCACATGAGATCTGTTTTCTCCATCAAAAGTTTATATTTATTTTCTAATGGGGTATTATGCATGACTTAAAGTGTAATCAAAAGCAACATCTAAAAAGCAGAAGATATTTCAGGGAACTTTAAGACTTGCCCAGATCTACACAGTAGCTGAAGACTTTGGAGAACCTCTAGACACCTTTTGAAAGTGACTTAAATATCCCAGTTTTCTTCTTGAGGAACTTCATTGTATATCTCAGTTAAATAGTTCAGACCTTCTTGAAGTAAATTGCCATGGTCTAGATTCCTCACAGTACTAACAGTACAGTACAACAGTGATTTTCAACAGAAAATGTGATGTTTTTTAGGTTCTTTAAATAATTAACCAACATTTAAAGGTGTCTTGAGGACCTCCAGAAGGAATTTGTTTGTTTTTGTTATGTTCCTCAAGGAACTAAACTTCACGCAAATGTGTCTCAAGGTTCTCCAGAAGGACACGATGAGTTTTGGAGGTTGCTCAAAGAACTAACGTTTATACAAAAGTGTCTTAAGATTCTCCAGAAGGTTTCTTTGGTGTAACCCCAAATCGAGCCTCAGCACTTTTGCAGTATAATTGAGATTTTTAAACAGTGATTGTTTGTCACAAAGTCTTTAATCCTTACACCCAACTGTTAGCATGCATGAAAACATTGATTGATTTATATCTATTTGTCTAAGTAGTTTTCATTGGCGAAGCTATTGGAGCAGCTGTGTAAATAGTTGCATGGTGCCTGTAAACACCTGCTGTAAGTGGAAGAACCATTAAAGAAACACCCTCTCATCTGTCATGTCATATATTTTCACATTTGAATTCTCCACGTTTGTTGTGCTAGCGTTAGCGAGCTAACAAATTCATATAGCATTATGTAATTTCTTGTGACCTCAGCAGGATTTACCCTTTTTTCCGATGTACTTGTAAAGTTTAACATCTGGTTTAAATGCTAGTCTCTGATTTGTGAAGTGAGGTAAATCAGTCAGATGTCTGTGTTAACATTACAAGGGAGACCTCAAATGTCACTTCACTTTATAATCTGTGATCTCACTCCCTCACGCACATATATAGTATCCGAACTACAGAAGGATAGAGTTTCTCAAGGGGGCAAACACATTCTTATCTGAAGGCCTTTCAGCCCATCCCAACACACTTGGATGAAACATACCTCAACTTAAATAGACAAACATACAAACACATACACAGCTGTCATGCCTGTGCGCATGCCACCTTTGCAGCTTATGAATGCTGTAAAGTTATTTACGGGCAACAGGAACTCTTGCAATCAGAAGAGGCTGAGATGAGAGCAATCGAATCTGTTCTCTTGGCAGCAGATCTCATTGTTGGTTAGTGTTCCTTACAGCAGGTGCCTGAGCTTGGACACTAATGGATCTAATAGTAAGCTGATACAGCAGGAGGAGGATTTCGTTCAACATCAGTACCTTTGGATAGTAACTGCCATTTGCCAATTGGGCATTAACCGGCACTTGAGAACCACAGTTTCTTGCCAACATTTGTGCTGCTGAATTATACTGATCATTTTTGCTGACACTTTATCAGGTTTGATATATTAAGATCGAACCTTCTTACAGTATTTTGATTTACAGTATCTAGGCTAATTCCAATTTCAATTCATCAATCCAATTTGGTATTATCAAACTGTTCTGAAATAGCACAAATGCAAATCTATTCTATTCATACCTGTTAACATTGGGATGTGAAAATAAGGCATACCTGGTGGTTCAGTGGTATGATTTGCAAATAGGGAAGATTGGCCATTTATTGTTCATTGCCACCCTTTATAGAAAGATTGAAAATACGGGGGAAATACGGTAAAATACCTGTACAAGATGATAGCGGGATAGAATTGTAAACTAGAGAGAATCCCGGGAAAAATGGGAGGGTTGACAGGTATGATTCAATTAATTAAACTTTTGCAATTTCAATGTGAGTTTCAGATCATTAAAAATGCTAAACATGAAACTTGAAATCACGACAAAAGTGGTTTTGTTTGTGAACATACTTGTGATATTCTGTATTTCAGGTTTTGGAGACTTACAAGTTTACGCAACACAATTTTTAGCTAAATATTTTTATTTTAATGCATGTTTTGGTTCATTTATAGACATTTTAGTGGCTTGAAAATGCATATTTTTGAAACATGTTTGAAGTGCGTGGTTTTGAAAAACGAAATAATGCAAATGTCAGTTTTTGAAAACAAATTGTTTGTGTTTATTAAGTGTTTAGCCTATAGTCATAAACGAATACCTGGCATCCAAAACAATAGTGAACTGCATAACTATAAAAATATCATTGCCCCCTACTGGCCTGGCATTCAAAACACAGCATTTTTTAAAATAATTTTTGCAAATCCATGTGAACAGGAATAATATGGCATGGTTGTCATGTGTAAGCAAAAATTACACCAGTTTTTGGGTTATTGTTGTGTAAACGTAACCTTAGATAAAGGCCAGGGGAGCCATTTCAGTGGTTAAAGACGTGACTAATCTAAATGGATAAACACATAGACAACACAATAAAATTAGCACTAGGTTAAAGACATGACTGTAAAATCCCTGGCAATAAAAATAAACACATTCTACTTCCTAAGACTACAATTGCATAAGTGCATTGTGTGCTGTATTTGACCTGCAAGTATTGGAGAAACATAATACAATGAATTAGATTGGAGTTTTCCTGGCATTTTCTACCAACAGAAAAAGACTAAATACCTTTTTTTTCCTTCAGTCTGGGTCCTGTGCTGCTTAAAACCTCCTGGGAAATTCTGTAGCGTTGATTCGCAAACACATATTTTGGCACACATTATGTTTATATTAGTTATTAGCACCTAATATATCATCTCTCTCTCTTTCTCTTTCGCTCCTCAAGCTGTCAAGATGGCCATGAAAAACCTTTTGAAAGATGACGATATCAAGAAAGCCCTTGACCAATTCAAAGGTGAGTTTAGTAAAACATACAGAAATTGCTAATGTAAATATGGTGAATAAAATTTGTGGTGATTAAAGTAGTTAGCCTGAGCCAAAAATGGGGGCCGGGGGGATGTCTAAAGCATCTAAAAAATTTTGTTAATTTAATCTTTCATTTAATCTTAACCTAATCAAATTTAATTTAACATTATTAAAAGAAAATAGTATGTTAATATATAATGGACACAACTTCAAATTTAACTATAAGCAACATTTTACAAAGGTTAAATATTGTTTTCCTCTTATGGATTAAGGATTATAGGTGAACATAAATTACAGTTTTTAATCTAGATTAAAATGGCTCATTTGAATTCTCCCGAAGGCATTCAGAATATGTGTGCTACCCAAATAATGACTAAAAGTAAGTCTTTAAGAATGGGTTTCTCAAGCTAGGTGGCACATTAGACCAGGGGCTCATCTCCTGTTTCCAAAATGCATCACAAATTGCTTGAGAAACTGTTCTACTGTGATAATTGGTGATGAAAATAAATGATGTTCAATAAGATGTACTTGTGTTTACTAAATGGTTATTCAGTTAAACATGAATTTTGAACTGTAGGCCTACATAAGCTTGAATCAGCGATTTCTTTTACCTTAATCTGACTAAAGTCATAACTGAACTAAACAGAAATGGAATTAAGACGTGGCGTATGCAGATATTAGTGGCATTATTGAAGTAAACACTGCAATCAAACTATTACCGTCATGTAGGACCTTTCGCCATATTTCAGACAAGATCCACACACGTGGCTGTCAGTAAAGGACCGCACACACACACATTGTGAAATGCAGAAGTTTTTTTTTCTTTCCATTTGGCGTACGTTTTTAAATTCCATAACACTCTCACCAGTCCTTACTCCTTATTTGCATCTACCCCAGTTTGTCACAGGAGCATTAATGAAATGTTCATGAGTGAATGTGAAACTGCTGAACTGCAGTTAAAGTCACCCAAAATTACAGGAAACTCTTACATGAAAGCACTTCACGTAAACACCTTAATTATATTATTGTCTATTAAGGCAAATAATTAGATTACTGATGTCCATGTAAGCGTAGTCAGTAGTGTCTTAAAAGTAAGTGAAAGATCCAGAAGGGCATCCTGCTGACTTGATTCAGAGGGCACTTTTTTTGTCAGACGGCTCACCAGTTTGACTTTCATTCACCGTCATTCATTTTAAAAATCATCTGGTCCATTTTATTTGTATATGTTTTACTCATATATAAAACTTATATGTTTAACGCATAAAAAACTTATATGTTTAACGCATAAACTCTACAGGTGCCTGATAGTTAAATGTGGAGCTAACATTAATCAGTAGTGAACTGCATCCATGTTAGCATGTTATGTTTGATGTGGTCATTTTACAGTAGGAATACACATAGGTTTAAAGACTCGTTCTCGCCACCTACAGCAATTCGGCCAGGAATACATACATGCTAAATTATCAAAGTGAAGGTCATCAAAGCTTGCGTTGAATAGGCCCAGCTCATAACCCAAATTTGAGAATAAATTAACGGCAATATTTTTTTATCAGCCCACCACTACTTAAGACTTTTTTTATTATTATATTACGGGAATGGCTCAGGATATTTAGTTAAGGGGTTAGTTCATGCATAAATAAAAGTTATTTTATTAATTACTCACACTTATGTCATTTTAATCCTGAGACCTTTGTTCATCTTTAAAACACAAATAAAAGTATTTTAGATTAAATCTAAGAGCTCCCTCATCCTCCATAATAATTATAATAATACATTTTATTTGTATAGCACTTTTCCTACATGCATGCAACTCAAAGCGCTCCATCTTTCCCCTTACTCGTGAACAAAACCCCAAAATACTTGAACTCCTCCACTTGGGGTAAGGACTTTCCTCCAACCTGGAAATAGCAAACCACCTTTTTCCAGTGGAGCACCATGGCCTCGGACTTGAAGGTGCTGATTCTCATCCCAGCCACATCACACTCGGCAGCAAGTTGCCCCAGTGCATGTTGAAGGTCCATGTTAGAAGAAGCCAACAGAACAACAAACCTTGTATAAATAGAATTATTGACTCTAATCCTTAGTGTGTATTACCACATTATTCCTTAAGTAAAATCTTACCTCACAGACTTCCATTTTACACGTTTAATTGGATAAGAAACTGAGTGGAACTGGTTGTTTTCTGTGGTAAACCGTGCTCTGTGTTTCAGCTAAAGTGTGTTTCTATTAAACAGCTGCTGACAGTTTCGACCACAAGAAGTTCTTCGATGTGGTGGGACTGAAGGCTCTGTCTGCTGACAACGTGAAGTTGGTCTTCAAAGCTCTGGATGTGGACGCCAGTGGCTTCATCGAGGAGGAAGAGCTCAAGTGAGACATGCTGCTTCTTTATATCATTTCATAGCTTTTTTTTTTTAATAATTTGACTTGATTGCTGTACTTGAGGAAAATATCAGGGGATTTTATTCAGTTACAATTCAAACTAACTACTTTTATTTTAGTACATTTCTGAAGATTATTTTTACTCCTTTAAATTTGATTAAAACTAACAAAAGTTGCAGTTTATTTTTGTTTACAAAGTGCATTTTTTGCATTTGATTTTTGTACATCTTACACACATTATACATGATAAATCCAATGTGTGCTTAACATTTAAGAACCAGTGTGTGTGTGTGTGTGTGTGTGTTTTCACAGCATTGCTTTCATTGTTAGAAATTCTCTTTGGATTTACGATTTATACACTACCTGACAAAAGTCTTGTTGCCTATCCAAGTTTTAGGAAAAATAAATAATCACTTGATTTCTAGTTGATCATTTGGTATCAGAGGTGGTTTATATGAAAGGCAAAGGCCTCTAGATTACACTTATTATTTTACCGAAATAAAATATGATCATGCTTTGATTTTTAATTATTTAATTGGTACAGTAAGGTCTGACTTTGCTTAGACAAAAGTCATGTCACTTAACATAAATAATGTACATTATAGAATATAACGTCATGGTGTAGTATAAAATCATAGTATAGTGGAAAAAGAGTTAATATTGTGTATGACTCCCATGAGCTTGTAGGACTGCATCCATACATCTCTGTATAACTTAACTCATAACTTATGACTCAAATAACTTATTAATAAAGTCACCTGGAATGGTGAAGAAAATGTTCTTGCAAGAGTTCATCAAGATTCTTTGAATTTCATTGCCTCTATCTTCATCTTACCCTAGACATGCTCAATAATGTTCATATCTGGTGACTGGGCTGGCCAATCCTTGAGAGCCTTGACCTTTTTATTTGTTGTTCCTAAAACTTGGATAGATGACAAGACTTTTGTCAGGTAGTGTATATTGACTATTATACAGTATACTAATGCTTAAAAAAACCTGAATATCCAGCCCAATTTTCCAGAAAGATTTTCATTTGTAGGAAAATTTACAGTTTTTAAATTGAGGTTTTTTATACAGTTAGTCGACCCCCAAACCCCACCCCTAAACTTAACAGATGAAAAAATTGTCAAATTTGAGATTGTACAAACTCTTACAAATTAGCTACAAAATCAAAAGCTACAAATTGAAGTAATATATCAAATAAATGTTTTGTCTTATTTTAATTGTTGTCTACTGTTGATTGATGTTTTTTCCTTTATCCAAACGTATAAGGTCTGTCTGACAAAATACTTTCAGATTGTTATTAATTTATTTTTTTGACTCAATATAACTAAAATAAGAATCTCCTCCTTTGCATTTACTTTTGTTTAAAAAACTTTACTATTTTAATACTTTAGTGCAATTTAAAGCGAACCTGTTTCACCAAAATCAGTTTTAAAAGGGTCAAGGACACAGAGGGACCACGAGTGATTCCCGTTTGCATTGATTTACTCGATATATCTCTTCTGGCAGGAGCCTTGCCGCCCTATTACGCATTATCAGCACTAGACTGTCCATCATTGGCCAACAGCAGGGAAGCAGCGGGTTGCCAGATTGAGAGAAAGACTAGAATTCCACAGGGAGCACTTCAGAGCAGACCAATTTAGTAATACAACTCCCATATGATATTTTAAAAGGCTAATGCATATCTCATTAAGGCAAGCGCTTAAATGACTAAACAGTGCAGGGGGGAATTTGGAGTGGTTTAGTGGTCTTAACCTCTAGATACAGATATATAATTTCACAGGAAGCCAAAATAAACTATTGAATAAACTTTTAAGGGTTTTCACAAAGTTGTGAACAAACATTCTTCCAGAAATGTTAAATGGTTAGTTCACGTAAACATGAAAATGAATCTTCAGGTGGTTCTAAATATTTATGACTTTAAAAACCCAAAAAAAGATCCTTTGAAGAATCTTTGAAAGCCCTAACCATTGACTTCAATTTAATTTAATTTGTTTATTTCTATAGCTCTTTTACAATGTGCAAAAGCAGCTTAACATAGAAGTTCTAGTAAATTGAAAATGTGTCAGTCCAGTTTTCAGAGTTGAAGGTCAGTTTAGTTCAGTTCAGTGTGGTTTAATTTTCAGTGCTGAAAGTTTAAACACTAAAGAGCAAATTCATCAATGCGCAGCTCCACAAGTCCCAAACCAAGCAAGCCAGTGGCGACAGTGGCGAGAAAAAAAAACAAAGTGAAGGAAAAAATACTTGAGAGAAACCAGGCTCAGTTGGGGATGCCAATTTTTTCTCTGGCCAAACTTCTTGCATAAAAGGAAAATAAAATACTATGTAAGTCAATGGCTACTGGCTGCCAACATTATTTTAAATATTTTCTTTTGTGTTCAACAGAAGTAAAATCTCAAACAGGTTTGGATCTAGCACTGTAAAAAATAGGGTTCACACACAATTCATTCATGTTGTCCCAACACAAATCGATTAAGGTTTTACATTTAAGTGCATTGAACATAAAACAATTAAGTTGTAAATCTAAAGAATTGTGTTGTTTCAGCTCATTTGAAAAAAGTACTTAAACAAGCAGCAATATTATTTTTTTGAGTGAGTGAAGTAAATGATGAATTTTTGCGTAAACTATCTTCAAAGTCGTGTGGTTTGTAATGATGCTATAAAAACAGCATTATTTATACATTCTTCTTAGAGAATTTTGTAATGAATTTATTTTTTTTTTAAATGTTGGGAAAACATTAAAATGTTCTTATAACATTGGCAAAAAAGTTGAAATGTAAATTTCCCTTTAACATTCGATAGCTAAGTAAAAGTGTTTTTATAATGTAAAGAACAACGCACACCTTGAAAATTCAGTCCTTTTTCATTTTCCTTTAGCTTAGTACCTTATTTATCAAGGGTCGCCACAATGGAATGAACCGCCAACTATTCCAGCATATGTTTTATGCAGCGGATGCCCTGCGTAATGTCCAGCCGCAACCCAAAACTGGGAAACATGCACACACTAGTGGTCTGCGCAGGACTGATTTTTTAGTCCCGCTTCTGCCTTGTTTTATTCCGCACCCAACTGCTGCCACCGTATATTCAGTCTTTGTTCACCTGTTGACGCTTAGAGTAATTTTCTACCTGACCCGACCATTCCCGCCAAATTTAGATCTGGTTTTCAAAATCTCACATTTAAATTTAGTACTACCAAAAGAGAGAGATAACAGATAAAACTGTAGCTTGTGCAAGAATTGTAGGCTAAATGTCAGTTTTGTTTGCCCTTTTGTGATGAGACATGAGTGCCCGCTTAAACCTGAGGTTCCAGTCCTGTGACTGCTAAAGGGTAAAACTTTTGAGGTATAATCTCATCGTGCAAAGGGTAATTTTTTTCCCCATTTGCATCTATGATGCATTAAAAAAAAAACTTCCATACATCAGACTTGCCTGATGTGGGTTTCTTAACAGTAAACTGACCGTTTTCTAATGCACGCTGAACATTCTTCAAGGACAGTGCATCTTCACTTTGCTCTGCCATGGTAAAGCCCACTCTGAGGAGCGTTATACAGATAATGCACGCTCAGACTGAGAATAAAATGCATTCATCATGTCTAACAGTCGTGAGCACTGGCTGTACAGTACAGCTGCGGGAATGCAGACCTCTACCACACACTCTTGCATTCACACACACTGATACACCACAGCCAATTTAGTCTTACCCAAACTTTGAAAATTCACTAAATGGTTTTTATTGCATAATATGATCGTTAGAGAAATGATCTTTGAATGTATTTTTGTATGCTGGGTAGTGCTGTTCATGCTGTGGGCTGTTGCAGAAATAATCTGCTACATTTTTGTTTCCAGTAAAACAATACAAACTTAGACAGCCAGAATTCAGCTTGTGTTTAAATCGGATTTGCATGTAAAGTGGCAGACTAAAAAAAGGCTAGATTAAATCTCTATCATTTTCAGGCATTTTGGCTATTCATTGTGTTTCTTTACAAAGAACATTACAGTAATTTTATTTTATTATAATTTTCCCCCATCACAGACTTGTGAGAGAACAGGAATCATTTTTGAAAAAGTAGCAAAAAAATCATGTAACCTACCTAACCGCTAGAATGTTAGTGTTGATGCAAGTAGGCCTTTGCAATTTCATTATCATATTCACTCACTATTGTGTCCAAGTTCTGACCCGGGTTGCCAGATAGAAGTTTACCCTCCCCTCCTCCCTGTCTTTTGGACAGGTTTGTGCTGAAGGGCTTTTCTGCAGATGGCAGAGATCTTACTGATAAGGAGACCAAAGCATTCCTTGCTGCAGCTGACAAGGACGGAGACGGAAAAATTGGCATAGATGGTAAGAGAATCAGCACTCTTAAAGAAACAGTAACCAAAAAAAGAAAGATTAATGTGATTTTTGTCGTTTGAAACTAAGAACCGGTGAGGGGGGTTATATATCCTGTGGGGCAAATAAGTATTCAACACGTCACCATTTTTTCTCAGAAAACATATTTCTAAAGGTGCCGTTGACTTGAAATGTTCACCAGATGAAGTTATGTGTAATAAAATGAAATGACACAGAGAAAAAGTATTGAACAAATGAAGAGAGGTGTAGAAAGCCCAGACAGTAGCTGAACTCTTTCAGAAGTTATTCAGCAAAAATGTTAATGGTTTTGTCTATCAACCCTGATCTTTATTTTGTATTTTCTTTTGGATTCGAGTCAGGTGATTGGCTGGGCCATTCTACAGCTTGATTTTCTTTCTCTGAAACTATTTGTGAGTTTCCTTGGCAGTGTTTTGGATCACTGTCTTGCTGAAATATCCACCCTGGCTTCATCTTCATCCTCCTGCTAATGTAGATGTTGGACTGAAACAGCTGATATTCGTTTACAATGATGAAGGGCAGACGATTGCTGAAGAACTGCTGAGAAATTTTAGCTGCTGTCTGGACTTTCACTGCCTTTCTTCTCCTCCCTTTCTTCATGTGTTCAATACTTTTTACTGTGTCATTTCATTTTATTACACATAACTTCATATGTAAATTAGTTTTGTTTTCTTTTCACCTTTAGAAATATGTTTTCTGAGAAAAATGGTGACATGCTCAATAACTATTTCCCCCACTGTATTATGTGTGTGTGTGTGTGTGTAT
>CAIGQZ010033257.1:2725909-2747028 GCA_903798205.1 Danio tinwini
CGCTACTGTATTTCAATACTGGTCATTATGGTGGTACTTGGAGAGACAATTTTTTTCTGAGGTGGTACTTGGTGAACAAAGTTTGAGAACCACTGATCTGCGCAATTACTGTCATCGCAAATGTCATTGCAATTTTTTTTATTCTTAATGGAAATTCAAACCTTTTCCCAGTGTTTGTCAAATTAGATAAATAAATTACTAAACTAACAAATATTACCTGTCATACAAACAACCCACATTCAAAATACAAAAAAAAAAAAAAGTAATCAAACCTTAGTGTCTGATAGCTCCTCCTCTTCCTCTATATGAGCAAAGCTGCAAAGTGTTCAGCATTACACACTTTTTAAACCGATAAGCATCATCTGGCCCCTACAAAATGGCATGCAACGGCATGAAATATTGCATAAGTATGCGGTTTGGGATGACCTTTTTAGCTTTAGTATTACCAAGCCTCTAAACCAGATTTGCAGAGTAAATGTAAATGAAGTTTTGCTCAATTTGCTCAGTTCTAGAGTCATACCATTTCCATCTGCTCCAATAGAAAAAGGCAAAAGTCCATGATAGTGTTTTTTCTTTACAGAAGCAATCTTTTAGCAGAATGTAAACCACCTCTTAAAATGTGTCGCCAACAGCATTTCACAATACTAAGCGGTGCAAAATATAATTTCATTACTCATGAATTAATCCACAGTTGACAGATGTGATAAAAAAGTTCAAACTGTCACTCTACGCCATACAAAGCTACCCATCTGTTCTATTGTTCGACTATGAACTGGAATTTAGCCAAGAAAAAAAAAAAAAAACGAGAACAAGTGGAGAAATATGGATGCTCTTCATTCCCATCATTTCCAGTGTCACCTGAGCCTCTTGATCTGATGGAGTGGGCGTTCGAGGTCTGGAGCTTCTGCTCTCGCTGACTTTCTCTTTCCATCCATCTGCTCTCTGCTGGAGAGATACTCCCGTCTGTCAACACATGAAAAGATGCTTGAACATTGGAGCTGATAAGGTTTGTAAGGAACTGGAAAGGGGATCTATATGACTGAGCACACACTGCTAATGAAGCCCAGAGGAAAGCAGCTGTACCTTATTGATAAGGTACAGTAGTGACTGTGTAAGTCCGCAATGTTTTTCGGCCAAGAAGCGATATCTCCTTTCTTCCTCTTTGAGAATCTCATGCTGGCTCTGCCTCAGGTACTGCATGTACTCACTGCTTTCCTGCGCACACATAAGTGCAAGTGTACTGAGATTGTTCCAGAACCTACAGAGCTTCACTCTCTTCACTCACAGTGGCAGTTGCAACATTGCACAAAAGGTGGATCACGACTTTGTCAAACTGCCAAGGCTAGTTTTTATTGATGTTCCTTCAAATTGTCAGTTGTTACTAAAAGAATGAACAAATACTAGTCATTTTATCGCTACAAAAAGATTGGACTAACAATAAGTGTTTGTTACCTAATCAAAAAAACTCAATCAAATGAAATTATGTTATGGTTTGCTATAAGGTATTGTTAGCTTAGCAATATGCTAACTTCAAATGGTTTTGAAATCTAGACAGTCAGAGTTATTAAACCTATCTTAGCACATGCTAAAAGACTAGACAGCTAAAACTTACTTGTATATTTGAATTGTTAAAATTCTACGCTAATAACATGCTAATGACAGATTTGACAACAAATGAGAATACTAAGATCTAAATCAATTGAGATTGTTAATGGTTTGCTATGAAGTATTGTCATCTTAGCAATATGTTAACATCAAACTGTTTTGAAATCAAGACAGTCAGAGTTATTAGGCCTTTTAGATTTAGCTTAGCAAGTGCTAAAAAGCCAGACTGATAAAGTTTACTGGAACATTTGAATTGTTAGACTGTTCGCTAACAACATGCTAATGACAGAGTTGACAACAAATGAGAATACTGAGTTCTAAATCCATTGATATTGTTATTGATTTGCTATAAAGTATTGTTAGCTTATCAATATGCTAAGGTAAAATTGTTTTGAAATCTAGACAGTCAGACTCATCATAACAAATGCTAAAAATCTAGACTGCTAAAGCTTACTGGAACATTTGAATTGTTAGACTTTGTTTGCTAACAACATGACAGAACTGACAACAACAAAAAAAATACTGAGTTTTAAATCAATTGAGATTGTTAACGGTTTGCTAAAAAGTCTTGTTAGCTTAACAATATGCTAACGTCAAATAATTTTGAAATCTAGACAGTGAGACTTATTAGACCTAGCAAATGCTAAAAGACTAGACTGCTAAAACTTACTTGAATATTTGAATTGTTCGATTTTCTACGCTAATAACACGCTAATGACAAAGTTGACAACAAATGAGAATACTAATGAGATCTAAATGAAATTAGCTTGTTAATGGTTTGCTATGAAGTATTGTAAGCTTAGCAATATGCTAACATCAAACTGTTTTGAAATCAAGACAGTATGAGTTACTAGACTTTTTAGATTTATCTCAGCAAATGCTAAAACACTACACTGGTAAAGTTTGCTGGAACATTTGAATTGTTAAGACTTTGTTTGCTAACAACATGCTAATGACACAGTTAACAACAAATGAGAATATTGAGTTTTTAACTTAGCAAGACTGAAATAAGATCATTAGACTTTTAGTTTAGCAACATACTAATGACAGACCAATAGATTCAGCGGAGACAGAGGTTATTTAAGAGTTATTTACGTCAAACTACACAAAACTGAAATTATATTGTTGGTTTGTTCTAGTATTTTGATCTTAACTTAGCAACATCTTAAGGCCAAGTTACAATCTATTAAGAAAATTCAGATTGTTTGTTTCTTAAATTTCAGACTTGTTAGAACATTAGACACCAGAAATATGTTTATACGAACAAAAACATGTGCTCTTACCAGTGAGTCTCTGAACGCACCACGTCTCAGCTGTCGCTCCAGCGATGCCGCCTGATTCCTTACCTCCAGTTCATACACTCTACGACTGCCCTTCACATTTATACACAACATATTAGCTAATACACACACAGTATATACACAAACACACAGACACACTACAAGCTTCTCGACTCACTTCAATGTATTCCTCATCCAGCTTCACGTTCTTGTCCATGGCCTGCAGAACCTCCACGTGGAACCAGCGGAACTGGAACAGTAATGAAGACTAAAGAGTAAGGCAAGCCATTTTAACATTTAATCAATATAACATACTAGTATTCCGTTTTCCTGCTACTAGCTCTTATTTTTAGATACTAGTATCTTTTCCAAGTACTATTACTTATTCATTAGCTACTAATAATTATTCTTTAGGTACTGTGCTAGTACCTAAGACATCTTTTTTGGACAAGCTTTAAAAGGCACCTACAGTGGTTTACCCCTTTTCAAGATTTAAGATAAGTGTTTTGTGTCTCCCTAATGTGTCTGTAAAGTTTTAGCTCAAAACACCCATCAGATTATTTATTATACCTTTCAGAATATTGGAATTTTCTGCTATGAACAATATGTGGCTGTTTTTGTTGCCTGTGCCTTTAATGCTAGTTCTCCCCGCACACCGTTCACACGTGCCTGTCAGACTGTGCCTCAATCTCTGGCTGCATCAGATAAACGGTAAAGTGACAGACATGAAGGAAGCAGATCTCATATAACAATTGTAAGAAATGCTACAGTAAGAACTTTCCCAATGACTATTTGATGTATTTATTGTGAAGTTTATTCAAGCCACTCTGCAATGATGAGTTACACACAATGTCATCACAAAGTTTATGCACACAAACACAGCTTGTGCGTTTAACTTTGCACTGCAAATGTGACAGGATTCACATTAATATCCACTGGTGTATGGATATCCGTTATGTCATTGTACAAAATTAACCTGATTTAATGTCCACAAACCGGGATTGAAGCGTCTTCTTTTATAATTGTACTGACATGCGGCTGTGGTAATAAAGACAGTAAAAATCGCTGTAATTCATTACAAACATGCTGTTTTAAAAATGTTTTAAACTTGATCACAGCGAGCTCAACAGATCTATTAATCCCAGTTACTTTGCACATGTCATGTCTTGTTGATCCTATTATACGTGTTACTACAGAGACATTGTAATATGCAGCTGTCAATCAATTCGGTGGGCAGGGAAACCGCACTCCTGCGTCACGTTGCAGTAGGCCTCAAAATAGGAGGGATTTGGATCTGTCAGGATAACGTTAGAAAAAAGAAAAAAAAAAAGACTGATTGTCTTCATATCACCCCAATATGACTATGGACACACAATACCTACACACAGTTCTGTACAAACAGCTTACAAAAGCTGATTTTCATCATAGGCACCCTTTAAATTAGCAGTATGGTGAGCTGGTTTTACACTTGGTGTTAGTTGAAAGTTTTGATATATGTTTTCTTTTACTGTAAAGCTTTTTGTGACTTCTTGTCTGTAAAAGGTGCTATAGAAATAATTTTTTAAAGATACTAGAACTAATTAATTAGATACTCAGTAACTGTTCTGTTCAAAATGATGACACTTTTGTGGGATCTGTCGTTATTTATTAGCCACTAGTATCTACAGTACACTAAATATTACTAGTAACAATTCTTGTACTAATCACACCTTTTTAACTTGTCTTATGTTATGACTACTTAAAATGTCCGCAGTTAAGTTCAATAAAAGAAAGCTACTAGAAAAATGTTAAATGCTAGTAATAAAGCTCAGTAAAAAAAAAAGTTTTATTGCTTTTAGCATAAGCAAATAAACAATAACAGTAACTACAACAGAAAGAGTACAAAGTCCATTTTTAACAATACACAACATGTTGGACAAAATATCTTCAAGAAAGCATGAGAAAAAATTAATTAAATAAAAAAAATAAATTACAGAGTAGGTGATGTGGTGGTGCAGCTCTCGCCTCACAGCAAGAAGATTACTAATTCGATACAATTCTGTGTGGAGTTCTCCCGCATTTGCATGAGTTTCCTCTGGGTCCTCCGGTTTCCCCCACAAGTCCAAAAACATGCGGTACAGGTGAATTGGGTAAGCTAAATTGTCCGTAGTTTATGTGTGAATGAGTGTGTATCAGTGTTTCCCAGTAATAGGTTGCAGCTGGAAGGGCATCTGCAGGGTAAAACATATGCTGGATAAGTTGGTTCATGCCGCTGTGGCGACCCTAGACTAATAAAGGAACTAAGCCAAAAAGAAAATGAATGAATGAATGAATGAATGAATGAATGAATGAATGAATGAATGAATAAAAATTACTGAGTAGTGTGTAGGCTCCACAACTCAGTGCATGCCAAACCAATCCAGAACTACTAATTTATATACTAATGCTGAATTAGTTACTAAGTCAGCATTACAATTAGAAAGCCTTATTAAATTCCAGGTTTTAAAAAAATATCTTTTGTCTGTTTGCTACCCCATATTTCAATTCTACCAAGGGCAAGGCCAATTGGCAACATCCTGCTTTTCCCTTGTGAAGCTAATACGGAAGTAACAAACTGCAATTCATCGAAATTCTGCTAGGCCTGGCTCCATAACAGAGCACATTTCTATTGTCCCCAATGTGAAAATGGCCAACTTTACAGAAAAAAATGGTGCTTACAGCCTGGTACAAAGAATGATTTTGGTGTATATAGCTGATATTACAGTTCATGACAACTGTGAGGGGGGTGAATTTCTTTATAACTCATCCTTTTTATTTATATTAAGTTATATTAAGTCTGCATAATTAGGGCGTGGCCACTTGAGTGACAGCTAGGTCACTCAAGCTAGGTCACTTGGTTGGCGTAACGTCACCTCAGTTGATTCTGGCTGATTAGCTGCTGAACTCGGCATATACAGTACAAAACAATTTGTTTTGTTTTATGCGTCTTCACATAGTCAATTACCTTTTGGAATGATTTCTTACAATTCAGATAATCAGATAATATTGCATGCTGTGTGCACTTAATTGTGCTCACAAACAATTCAAGTGGCTTCTCCCAGGTGAGTGAAATTCTTGTATATTTATATACCACATCTATAAATGTATTTGTTTTATTTAAGATAATTTATCATTTATAATGTTCTTTAGAACTGTAATGCACTCCAGAATCTGACAGATTGATAAACTGTAGGCTATAAAACAGTCATCTGAAGCGTTGTCATACAGTGTTATGTCTGGATTTTATAATTAGCCTTGCATTTACTAACACAGACTATATTTGAAGTATTTGGAAGTAATTAGCATTTTTAAAAAATGTCATAAGAACAATACTTAGTGGCTCGATGTGTTACAACTGTGTTTTTAAAAGACTAAACACTTTATCGATATAGTACACAACCAAGCACATGTGCTCAGAACACAAACGAGTCGCAGGTAATTAAGCGTGGTATTAAGCGTTTCACTCAAAGAAAAGCATGTCTAAGCAAAATGCTAGTAAGCATCTGCATCTCACACTTCGCCTTTTTGCCCTTTTTTTGGTCACCATCGAATGGTGGCATGACATGCGAACAAAATGTTGGCCACGCCCACTTGTAGCTTCATTTGCTCTCTTCAGAAACCTATGGGTGACGTCACAGACAGCATGTCCATATGTTTAACAGTCTATGGGCAAGACCCCAATTTATACTTTTGTGTTGAGTGACTTGCACATAGCCGACGCTATTGTGAGCATTTATATTTCTGATTTCTGTCTGTGTTGCTCTGAAATCACACTTACGAAATGCTTGTAGTTTCCATACCCATTGTCAAGTTTATTTGGCTGTGTTTTGAGGTAACACCAGAGATGTGTGCGATTATACTGTAGCAGTATCTCAAACTCACAATTATTCTGGATAGGAAGAGGCGGGAACCGGCAAACGTTAAACAACTTCAACCACAAAATAAACACAAAAAAGATCTCCTTTACTGGACTCAAGACTTTTTAAACACTTGATCCCCTCACATGACTTTTGGGAAACTCCTTTTAAGATGGAAAAGACAGCTTTTATTGCATGCCGCAGCATCACATTGCATGTTGTTGACTCTTATTTCTCAGCTGGGACGTTTATAGCTTTCACACTGTGTCCTAACTACACACGTGACATGACACAACAAGCAATTTGTCTGTGCGCTTCAAACATGGCTCGACACAACAGAAACATTTAAATACTAGTCATTCATTTAAATATCAGCCAATGAAACAGTAAGTGTTATAGTCTAATTAATATATATTAAACCTATTTAGCATTTTTAAAAGTACATAGGCTGACTTACTGATGTTGTTGGTTTGCACGAAATTTGTTCATTTTCAAACTGATTGCTAATCATTTTGAACTTTACTCAGGTGAACTATCTGCTGCCGCTTTCAGTATGACAATAAATGCCTGTAAAATGGTATTCAAACTCACATTAGGAGTCTACCTGCTACATTGCGTGTAGTTAGGACATGGTGTAAAGCTGCATTAAAATTGCAGTTTGGAAGTACAAACCACTGAACACAATAGAAGTTCATGCTACGATATGAAGAAAAAACTGCATGTTTTCCTCAAAAACCGTAATCTCTTTTTGACTGAAGAAAGAAGGAAATTTACATCTTGGATAACAAAGGGGTCAGTAAATTATCAGAATTTTTCATTCTGAACGTGAACTAACCCTTTAAATAAAAAGATACGTGTACCTAAAAATAGGTTGTAGTAGCACATTGCAAAAAACGCGTTGAGTTTTTGGTCTCGTTTCTAGTCCAAATATCTTAAAATTCTTAAATAAAGAAGCATTATAATCTGCTAATCTGGTAAAAAAAAACTTATTTTCAATTTGAAATTTGATTATTTTGCTTACCCCATTGACAGATTATTTTAAGTAAGACCTCAGATCTTAAAAATAAAATAAACCATTTAAAATGAAACTTTAGAACTGACTCAGTGCAAGCCAATACATATTAGTGATACAGCATGTATATTAAATAATGTTAAAGAGGTTTAATATTAATTAATTGGATTATAAACCTTACCATTTAGTTGGAGTGCAGTAATTGAACATATTCTGTGCTTCTGAATGGCTGTATTTAAATTTTTGTCATGTTTTGTTTGTCATTTGCTAATTAATAACCTCATGTAATCTCTGAATCTGTGTCTCATTTTGGAGTCTGCTACTGTCCACCGGAGGTCGCATTTTGGTCACGGACGCATACTTTGCGAACCCTCATGACTGAAAGAATAAAATATGTGGTTTTCCACAAAGGCAACCTGGGGTGCTGAAATATAATTGGCTAAATTGGCATTGGGTGGGTTAAACGAACCAAAACAAAGACAGCATTCTGGCACGGAAAACACACAAACACATTTTCTAAGCAGAATATCTGACTTCAGCATTGTTTTACAGATAAACAGGTATGTTTACTTGGCGTGTTTCATAAATATATGCCAACATATTATAGTATTTTTATGCTTTAGAAAAGTCAAAAACTTACATACAGCACCTTTAGGTGTAAAACATTTAAGTGGATTGAACATAAAAAAAATTAAGTTATGCAAAAAAACTCAAGGAATGGTGTTGTTTCATGTTAAAAAAGTAGTTTAAACTTGCAGCAAAAAAAACGGGAACAGGCAAATGTTCAACAAACTTAACAATACATTAAACGCAAAAATATCTCCTCAACGGGAGACATGTTAAACACTCGATCCGCTCCAATGACTCTTCGGAAACTCTTTTTTTAAATAGAAAAGATATTGTTTATTGCATGCCGCAGAATGGTGTTGCATGTTGTTGTGTTGTTGACCCTTTCTCAATTAGGATGTTAATAGCTTTTAAGACCATGTCCTAACTACATGTGACATAACTTAAACAATTTAAGACCACAGTTTTTGTCTTGTTTCTAGTCCAAATATCTCAAAATTCTTAAATAAAGAAGCATTATAATCTGCAAAGGGAGTCAAAAATAATCTTGTTTACACTTTGAAATAAATAAATGGCAGATTATTAAGCTCCTTTTAAGTAAAAACTCACTTAATTGTGACTTATGTCTGAAAACAAGACAATACTTTTTACTTGTCTATAAAATGCTTCTTGATTTTAGCATTATTAGATATTTAGACTAGAAACGAGACAACAACAAAGTATGTAAGTAAAAGCATTTTTTGCAGTGCATAAAAAGACACTAACGTGGTTTATTGCTAGATTAAATGTTAAAATGGCTTGCCATACTATGAATCTAATTAGCCAGAAAGACTTGAACTTTTAACTCACCACTCCCTCAGCCTCAGCCGTCAGCTTCCTCTGAGTCTCTGATATCTGGATCAACACGTCGCCTGGCAAGCAAACAAAATACATTAATTAAATAATTGATTATCAATACATATTTAATAAGTGCAGAAATGAAAGAGTGGGTTTTTGTAAACAGTCTTAATATCATGGGACTGTTGAGTTTGTTCAGTAGGTTGTGACGGTTAATGAACCACAACTAATTAAGAGACCAAAAATTAATCAGGTACTACTAAAGCAATAAATCGATAGAAAATTAACATATTTAGTCATTATTTATATACTCTCATGTCATTTTAAAGCACCAAGATATGTTTGTATGTTTTAAGAAAGAAACTCAGTGACTTTGACTCTTAAATTAGGGTCAAAAATACAAACACTAAACCATTTATTTAAAAAAAAAAATATTTTTTATATAACTTTATTGAAGAAATATATTAATATTATTGTGATTCAAATGAACTGGTAATAATTCTTCCACAATAATGAATCTTTCTTACAATTATAAATATATATCAATGATATATTTTTGATTTATTATAATTTAAAAACATGTATAATTAATACTACCTAATTATGTTTTCAAAAAAAAACTTTAACATTTCTTCCAAAAGGCTAAGATTTACCATTTAGCTTTATACCCCCTATTTTTTAATGAGTACTTATTAATATGTGCATCGTAATGATGAGTGTAATGTGCTAGTAAGGTGAATCAATGAATTTAAAGGGGTGAAGGAATGAGACCATGCATCAATTATTTAAGTCTCTATGCTCACATGGACACCTGATGCCTAACACACACGCACACACACTTGTCCTTGTCCAGTCACATGCAGGTTTATAAGATGGTAGTAATTTCTAAACCCTTATTTAACATTCCAAGCCTCTAAAACTAGTATTCTGTCATTCATCATTTCATCATATCTTGACTGAAACTAAAACTTATAACTCTGGCATCGAGCCAAGGGTTTCTCTCTGAATCTTGTGTTTTACGACAGAAGAGAGGAAGCATCTGGCGCTGGATGCTGTTCGCTGAAATATCTATTGTTTGAAGGACAAACAAGCTCGAATGCAGCCAGAAAGTAGAGTTAAAAACTCAGTGGACATCTTGCTTCACAATCTGCCCAGCTGGCACTACTTTAGAGAAGCACAGGATTCTTACCGAGTGATCTGGATGATAGTGTGCTGAGTGCTTGTTCGCCCATCTTAGCAAGAGCGCTGAAGTAGGCCTCGCTTGTCAGAGCCAACGCTTTGATGAGGAGAAAAACAGACAAATACTGATTATTCATGCATTTTTAGCATTCCCTGATGATCATGATGCTAATATTAATGGCTAAAATTAGCCCCAGGTGGTTGTTTTATAGATTGGCAAAGCTGATGTTTAAGTCTTTACTAGCTAAATAGAGCACCACAAAATGGTCTGAGAAGAGTTTTTTTTTTACAGCAGATTTGGCATTTTATCAAATTCAAATCAATCAAATTCAAAACAGTATGATATGCAGTGAAATGCTTACACAACCACTCGTGACCTTGGAATAATAACATCTATAACAAAAATAATAACAATAGGAATCAAAATTTTAGAGAAATAAAAATGCAGTAGAAAATAAAAGCAAATATAAAATATTTAAGGATGTTTTTCACATGCACACACAAAAGACAAAAAAAAACTAAACTAAATGAAGCAGACAAAAAAAAAATGACCACCAAAAAAAACTAAACCGAATATAAAACAAAAACATCATACTATACAAAAAACAACAACAAAAGAATGAAATGTAAAACAAAGCATAAAGAAATAAGAACAAAGAAAACCATATTTAAAGAAAACTTTAGAAAACAAAACTAAACAAAAGAAACACAAAAGCTAACAAACCAAAATACATAACATAAAACTAAACAAAAACAAAAATGAAAACTAACCAAAAAACACACAAAAACAGAAAAGACAAAAACAGAAAACAGAAAACAGAAATAAACAAAAATACAAACAACAAATTGACATCAGAAACCCCCCAAAAAAACTAATGAAAAAAAACAAAACAAAAAAAAACACTGAAAACAAAACCCCCAAAACAAAACCAAATGAAGAAAAAAAAATCAAAAAAAAAATCAAAGCAGAAATAAAACAAAACAAATCATAAACCAGAAAACTACATGAAAAACCAAATACCAAATAAAAAAATAAACCAAGCAAACATTCATTTTGCATACACATTTAGACTTTGTTTTTAAAACACACAACAAGCTCACCTTGAAAAGCCTTGATGTAGCTGTTTCCTAAAGTGACCAGCTTTTGCAAGCCAGGATTAAACTGATCCATGAGGTTCTGAATAAACATAAAACAACACAATCATACAGTTAACATCCATGCTGGAGTGCTAATAAACACAGTAATAATAAAGTATTAGCTAATTATTATCTCAAACTATTAAACAGCTCACTGGAATACTTGATTCTGATTGGTCAGTCGCTAGATTCCAAAGTATGTTATTCCAGAAAACATCGCTGAACTTAATAGCACAGGCTCATCTGGGCACTTCTAATTATCTTGATCTTCAGTAAGTTTATATTCATATTTACATGCTTGTCTGTCACACAGCTCTTTTAAACGGTTTGGCGCCATCTTGTGACTGAATAATATGTAGTATATTAGTCTAGTAATATGTTAGTATATGCTCCATTTAGCCATGTTCATTTCTGTCAGCTTTGCATTTGATTAAAGAATTACTAAATCATTATGGCTAAGAACAATGTTTTATCTAATATTTACATATTTTTGACGCAAGTATCTGTGTAATGAGCAAGATAAAGTACATTTAGACTATTGTTTTGGCAAAATATAGCCATCAGTCTTATATAACAGTGTTCTGCTTTGTGTCAAGCTGGCGATAAGCTTGTTGGTTGGGCTTTATTCCACGATAACAACCTCCTGGATGTACTTTATCCCTCACATAAACTATAATGGAACATTCAGCATTAAGTACAGCTTTATATTAGAATTATTGCTATTAATGACATGATTTTTAAGTATACAGTGGTCACACTCAATAACACAGTTCACCTTTCTCGGTTTTGCAGATATTTTAGTGCAATTTGACATGCTTTTTTTTTTTTTAAAAGCGCATTGTGTTCTGTGTCCTGATTAGCAGATTGTGTTGCGTGTCCTGATTGGCTGTAGATCATTGTTAATCAATCTCCTCCGTACCGTATCTCCTGTACAATACAGAATGCATTCAGCTTGCCAAATTGACATCTTTGATCGCTAGCTGTGTGACTCTGAAGTACTGTACTATATGTTTGCAAGTTTTCTTCCCACAATGGCGACGGAACTTTCTATACCGTCAAAGGCACCCATGGTAGCACCCAAAGGCAGCGGAAGATGCTAATCATCGCACAAAAAGTTAGACTTCTGGACATGCTAAAAGAAGGTAGAAGTTACCTAAGTGTTTAAACAAGAGAAAAGTTTGAAAATATTAATGCCTATCTGAAAAAAAATAACGTAGTGAGGGGTTTTACAGCCTTAAAACATCTAAAATAATTGTAAAAATTAAAGCTGATTACTTCATGGATTTTGCCTATAGTGGGCTATTTTTAGAATGTAACTCCTACAATTAACAAGGGACCACTGTAGTATACTATATGAAATAAACATACTATATGAAAAGAGACTAACAATAATAACTTTGACAATACATATTAGAATATACATAAAATGCTCAACGACTGACAAAGTATTTCAGAGACTTTACTGTAATTAATATGAAGTAAATAAGCGTACACAATTACTGAGATCTACTTCTTAATCCATATTAGCACACTTTATAACCATACAATTGCTTGTAAATAAAATACTTTATTCAACCAATAATAGTTGAATAATTGAATAAAATAATTTTATTCACAAGCAAGTATGTGGTTAAATATTATCTTGTAAATTTATATTAATATGGCATTGTAATTAATAAAAATATATAAAAATAGTAATTTATAATAAATAACATAACTACTATACTATAGTAAAATACATAAATCAATCTGTTGTGGTAATACTGTAGTTGCCATGGTAATACAACAACTATAGTAATATAAACAACTTACCCAATACTGTGGTATTTTACAAATATAGAGTTTATTATACTAATATACACCAGCGTTTACTATAGTAAAAACTAAATTATACTACAGTATTTATTACAGTTTTAGAATCAGTTAATTCTAAAGAATGCAGTAGCATAAATACACTTCGCTGAACATGTACACACAGATATACTACAGTATATACCTACCTATACAATATCATCTATATACTGTATAACTGCAGGTTAACTATGTTTCTATACAATAACTTGAACTGTTAAAACACACTAGTTCCTAGTTAAAGGTATTAGTAACTAATAAAATTATGGTAACTAACAACCTTAACTTTGCAGAATTTGATTGTAATGCAATAATGTGCACCTTCTGTTAAGCTGCTTTGAAACAATAATGATTGTGAACAGCGCTATACAAATATACTTGAACTGAATTAACAAAGAATTGAAAATATATACAGTGTAACACATTTTACCATAGTGTGGTTCAAAAATACTACAGTATAATGTAGGCAGAACACTCACATTATAAACACTCAAAGTTGATCTGTGTAAAAGGTCACTGTTCACTCCAGACATCCTGTTTCTGTGAAAAAAATACACATTTAACACTAAAGAAATGAACAATGAGCTTGTATGATTAACTGCATATACTAACAGATAAAGAGGGTTCCTTACATACCTGTGATAGTGAAAGTTTCACGCTGCAGTTATTACACAGATAATACACTCTCCTGATGTCTTCAGAGTCCTGTTGATGCCTATTAGAGGACGAGAGAGAGGGAGTACGAAATAAAGAGAGAGAGAGGAGTCCACATCTGATACGGATGGAGTGTTGAATTATTTACTGGTCCCATGACTGAGCGTGGAGAAGGGTGTCCGTCTGACAGGTGGGCAGGAGACTCACTTTAGATGTAGAAGTGATGCTTCAGACACTTACACCACTCACATGTCCGAATGATGAAATAAAAAAAGTAAACTTAAAAGTGTTAGTTTATCCAAAAATGTAATGAAAATTATGTTATTAATTACAAAATATATCTCACTAATGTATATCTCACTCTTCTTCATTTTTTTTCACAGCTTACCGTGTTTCTTAGCCATAACTTTGTCGCCAAGGATTTGCCAAAGATTTTTAATCAGGTTTACATCAGGACTCTGGTCCGGCCATTTAATTATTTCAATGTTTTTAGCTTCAAGGAACTATTTTATGTCTGAATAATGAAAATAAAAATAAAAAAGTCAATTTAAAGGGTTAGTTCATAAAAAAAATGAATGAAATTTATGTTATCAATTACAAAATAATTACAAATGTTTTTGACTGGATGAAAGCAGCCAGTGATCCATTTACATAACGGTATATACAGTAATCAACATTTGAAGTGGATCAAAATCATTTTTCAAAATGGTCCTAAAACAAGAATGGGTGTTAGTTTTAAGAAATTTTTTCTATATGGCAATAACCAATAAATATGATAATACACTTTAGTTTTTACTACAGTAAACTGGTGTATTGCAGTATAAAATAATAAACCACTTCAAATGTTGACTAATGTATATTCTTCAAGCTCTTTCACAGATCACCAACTGTAGTGTTTCTTGGACATAACTTTGTCACCAAGGATTTTCCAGAGATTTTTAAGGAACTGTTTTGTGTCTGGATGATAAAAAAAATGAAATAAGTCAATTTAAAGGGTTAGTTTATCCAAAAATGAAACAAAAATTGTTATTAATTACAAAATAATTACAAATTATTTTGACTGGATGAATGCAGCAAGTCATCCATTTACATAATGGTAGGCTATATACAGTAGTCAACACTTGAAGTGGTTCAAAATCGTTTTTCAAAACTGTCCTAAGACAAGAATGGCTGTTTTAGGAAAACTTTGATAAATGGCGATGATCCACATTAAATGTTGACTACTGTATCTTATTCAATCTCTTTCACAGATCACAGACTGTAGTATTTTTTAGCCATAACTTTGTCACCAAGGATTTTACAGAGATTTTAATCAGGTTTACTATAGGACTCTGGTCTGGCCATTTTATTATTTCAATGTTTTAGCTTCAAGGAACTTCTTTTAGTCTGAATGATGAAAAAATTATAATAATTTAAAGGGTTAGTTCATTCAAAAATAAAACAAAAAATATGTTATTAATTACTCGCCCTCACGTCGTTCCCTGGAATGTTTACAAAACTGTCAAGATTTTATAAATTAAATAGTAATCAATGTCAATTAAGTTAACAAATACAGTTAGCTATACACAATAAGTGTTAAACCCAGTTAAAAGAATATTTTACATTTGTAATTTAAAGACTAAGATTAGCAGTACCACACATTTCTTGATCCCTTAAGAAAATTAACCATCATTTTATTAGTGTAGAAATTGTGGTAATCCTGCTTTTTTTTTTTTTGTGATTATTTGTATAAACCCAATTTTACAACAAATACCATGGTTAAACTATGGTTAGTGCAACAAAACCATAGTTAATTTATAGTGAATACTATAGTGTTTTTAAGCTATACTATAGTAAAGTGTTATACTGTTAAAATTATTGTATTTAACCAATAAATACGATAATACACTTTAGTTTTTACTACAGTAAACTGGTGTAATGCAGTATAAAATACCCTATAGTTGTAGAAAACTACTTGTAGCAACTGTATAAGTACAATATAATAAGTTAACCATACAATTACTATAGTATGGTTCCAAAACACAATAATATTATATTTACTATAAACTACTATAGTGTTTTGGAACAATACTATGGTAAAGTGTATTTACAGTATTATACTGTATATATTATTAGTATTTACAGCTCTGCTAATGAAGTATTAACTATCTAGACCTGTAGCAAATGTTTCACTTTAGTTTTTACTACAATAAACTGTGGTATTGTAGTATAATATAGCCTATAAGTGAAAATAAACTACAGTATTGGTAATTTATTTATATTAGCTGTTGCATAACCATAGCCACTAATTACCACAACATTCAAGTACTTTATTATAGTATGTTTCAAAAACATTATAGTAGTTACAATAAAATACTATATTTTTTCATGTGGGTTGTAGTAAAACTATCAGTAGTTTTCCAATGAATTGAAATTGATGCTGCGTGTCCACTGTTAACCCAATATATCTCAGCATTCACACTTGAAATAGTTAACCAAGTCATTCTAAACCACAGGTAACAGAGTACAGGGTTTACATGTTACACGTTTCACAGTGCTCATAATTACTCCTCAGTATTTGTACTCTGATGCATCACATAGTGCATTCCTAAACCCTGGGTTCATTTTCGTATTTGTTTTAGTTTTAAATGATTTTGACTGGATGAACGCAGTGGGTGATCCATTTACATAATGCTAACTTAACATTTGAAGTGGATCCAAAAAGTTATTTAAAATTGTCCTAAGACAAGAATGGTTGTTGTTCAATAGTTTTAGGACATCTTTGATAAATGGCCAGGATCCACTTCAAATGTTGACTACTGTTGATCACCCTCTTGTTCAGTCTCTTTCACAGTTCACTGACTGTAGTGTTTCTTAGCCATAACTTTGTCAACAAGGATTTTCTAGTGATTTTCAATCAGGTCTACATCAGGACTCTGGTTTAGCCATTTAATTATTTCATTGTTTTAAGATTCAGGGAATTATTTTATCGAAGGTGTATTAGATAAAGCAGGTTATGTGACATAACTTTAAAGGAATAGTTCATACCAAAATGAAAATTAACCCATAATTTATCTACCCTTAACCTATCTTCTGTGTATATGACATTATGTCAAATGAACACAGTCAAGATAGTTAAAAAATTTATCCTAGCGCTTACATGCTGTATAATGGTGTTGGGTAGTGACTTTTATCATCCAAAAATGCATAAATCTATGGTAAAACTATCCCATATTTGGCCAGGGGGAGTCTTATGAAGTGGTCGATGTGTTTTTGTAAAGAAAAAAAAAAAAAAAAGAAGAAAATTTTAAATTACAAAATTACAAACTAAAATTTCCGGTGATGGCAGAATGCACATTTTGGAGGAGTTTATTAATTTGGAGTATATTACTGGAGTTTATACCTAAAAAAATATTAATTATTTTTTGCTACAAAAACACATTTAATCCACTTCAGCAGTCATACATTTACCCCCTGATGGCAAATAGTTTTGTTTTAATGTGCTAGTAATCATTCATTTATTTTCCTTTAGCTTCGTCACTTATTTATCAGGGGTCACCACAGCGGAATGATCCGCCAACTATTCCGGCATATGTTTTACACAGCGGACTCCCTTCCAGCCACAACCCAGCACTGGGAATCACCCATACGCTCTCTCATTCACACAAACACTCATACCCTATGGCCAATTTTATATAGTCAATTCTCCTATAGCGCATGTCTTTGGACTGTGGGGGGGAAACTGGAGCACCCGGAGGAAACCCACGCGAACACGAGGAGAACATGCAACTCCACACAGAAACGCCAACTGGCCCAGCCGGGACTTGAACCAGCAACCTTCTTGCAGTGAGGTAACAGTGGTCACCCCTGAACCACCGTGCCGCCATGAGCTAATATTTATTTCTTGATATGTTTTAGAAATTCTCAACATGCTATTACAAAATAACGTTTAGTTGTACTGTAAAGTAAAATGTTCATCTCACATGGTGGATCTACGTTCAATCTTTTGTAACATGACACTTACCCAATTATATTACAGAAATATATTTGATCCCATGACGCGGTGGTGCAGTGGGTAGCACGTTTGCCTTACAGCAAGAAGGTCGCTGGTTCGAGCCTTGGCTCTGTTGGCCTTTCTGTGTGGAGTTTGCATGTTCTCCCTGTGTTTGCATGGGTTTTCTCTGGGTGCTCCCATTTCCCCCACAAGTCCAAAGACATGTGGTATAGGTGAACTGGGTAAGCTACATTATCCATAGTGTATGAGTGTGAGTGTGTATGGATGTTTCCCAGTGATGGGTTGTAGCTGGAAGGGCATCTGCTGCGTAGAACATGTGCTGGATAAGTTGGCGCTATATTCTGCTGTGGCGACCCCAGATTAATAAGGAACAAATTGTACTAATTTGGATTTTTTTGGGCTCTACTTTAAACAGAACATGAATAAACCCAAAACCTTGAGACAAGTCCCCCCCTTTTATTATAGTAAAAATTTAGAAACAATGTTTTTTTTGGTGGACTGGTTACCACTTGTATATTCACTCTTTTACTACAAATTACATGATTAAACTATGGTTAGTAAGCCTATTTTCATGATGGGTAAAATTAAACAAAGAAAAATGTACCTGTCATGGTCACACAAGGAAGACAAAGATGGATAAATGTTTAAGGGTATGCAATGCAACAACAGCTGAGAGATAAAGCAAGTAAGTGGTGTAGCAGAGGGAGTATAACCACACACACAGTTCAAATGGTAAGTTTTAGATCTTCTGTAATACAACAATATAACTTTAGTCACTTTCCTCAAGCAGGTGTGTTTGCATCCCCAGGAGAATGAGGACATCTATGGAAGAGCACAGAGCCGATGAGAAGAATCATCTGACTTAAATTCCAGCGGGTGAGTGAATGAATGAGGTGAGTCTTTATAGTGCATGGGTGATTGCAGGTGCAGGTTGTCAGTAATCAGGTGAGGGATTATGGGTGTGGTGTGTGGTAAATGGTGAGGGAGAGCAGTGATTGGAGTTGCAGGAACGATTCGAGGGTTTGGCAGTACCTCTTAAACTGCCAAAAATGCACAATCAATTTCTTTATGTTGTCTCAAGACGAGTTAAGTTAACTTATTAGTTTTTACAAATGTAAGTGGATTGAACATAAAACAATTAAGTTGTCCCCAAAAAAAAACCCTAAAAAAAAAGTTTGTCGGCGCCAATGGTGTAGTGGTTAATGCGGCGACACATGCACTTCAGTGCTGACGGCGACCCAAGTCCGATTCCCGCCTTGAGGTCCTACGCCGATCCTTCCCCTCTCTCTGTTCCCAATGTGTTTCTGTCAATACTCTCTACTGTCCTATCCATTAATAAGGCAAAAACAGCGAAAGAATAATAACATTTTAAAAAGTAGTTTGAACAACTACATTTTTTGAGTGTATTTATTATTTTTTTAAGTATCGTTTAAAACACAGCAGGCATATCCGATAAAATGTAGATGCAAAAAAAAAAAAAAGAACTTCAATAATTATCTTTTTTATTATTATTAATAATATTTCAGGCTTTACATCACTTCAGTAAAAGGTTTCAAATCAGTGCCACAACAGCAGGTCATTATAGGTATAAAGTGAATAAATGCTTTGGTCTCAGAAAAAAAAAATCTCCAGTGTCAAGTTATTACCACATGATAAGAAATTTTGTAGACAAACAAATGATAAATATGTTAATCAATAAACCAAACAAAAATACAGCAAGGCTAATGAGCAATAAAGGAGGTATTCCAGGTAGACCGGATACATATTTGTTGCTAAAAATGTCAGTATATTCTATAATGTTTTAATAACTTTCATATAGATGCTACAGCTGCAGTATTAAAATATTCAAGGATGCAAGGCTACAAAGAAAAAAAGATTCAAGAGTAAAACAAAAAAATTAAATCCTGATATTTTAATCTCACAATTCTGATATTATATCTATAGAATTTGGAGTCTTAAACATCTTAGTATATTTACAAAATCAAACTTTTTTTTACAGTTTCAAGTTTATAGGTATTCGCATAATTCTTCATAATAATTTTAATAATACTAATATTTTTTCTGACTTTTTGTTGTAATTCAGAGAAAAAACGTTTGATTTGTGAGATTAAAAATAACACACAGTTACTTTTTTTGTTTGCTCTTCATTGAATGAGACAAATTTCTTCAAATTTCAAAAGACAACATAGAAATAGCAGACAGAAATGTCATCAAGAAAATGTCCAAATATTTGCATAATAAATGATAAACGCAAAAAAAATTGTGTCATTATGCAAATCACAGTGGTTACAATTGCAATTTCCAGGTCAGTTTCTCTATAAATGTCAGATAAAAATGAACAAAAATGATGTGTAGACTGATTAATAATGAGTAAAAACTTATTTTTTGAATGTGTCACCCTGATCAAAGCGAATGGCAGACGTTGAACGTATTATCTGAGCAAATTAGCATAAGATAAATGTAATGCAATATATATGTGTTAAAAAAAAGTATGCATAGTGGTAGTTCATATAAAATGATGCTCTGAATCCTTTGTGTGTTAAATATTAACCTTGGTCCAATTTGGTATCGGACATAAAAATCATATTAGGGAAAAAAAATGTGTTATAATTCTCTACTTTTATAAATATTCTGCTTTTAAACTAACTGAATGCCACAAAACAACGTAGACGCACTAAGTGTAAACAGAATCGTGTTTGTGTTTAATTTTTGCGCATTGGACCTTCATGGCTGTTGTCAGAGCTGTATGAGCTGCTGGCAGAGGGTTTGTATGACATCTCTGTGCTCGTAGAGGTACATCTGAGTCTCCCACAGCATGTCAACTAACACAGCGTCACTGACCTCGTCCAGCATCACTTCCTGAGACAGCTGAGGACTCAACCTGACACACAGGAAAAAAGAAGAAGACATCAGAAGAAAACTGAGTCGAAGGTAGAAGTAGATGTAATCAAAAGGAGAGAATCAATTGATTGAAATGTGCGAAAGGTGGAAGTTACTGAAATGGAAAGTATGAAGAACAGAAACAAAAGAAAGACACAGTGATGACAGGAGGTAAGGTAATGAAGGAAGGACAATGGAAATGAAAGAAAGAAAGAAAGAAAGAAAGAAAGAAAGAAAGAAAGAAAGAA
>CAIGQZ010033257.1:2747824-2767079 GCA_903798205.1 Danio tinwini
AAAGAAGAAGAAGAAGAAGAAAGAAGAAGAAGAAGAAGAAAGAAGAAAGAAGAAAGAAGAAAGAAGAAAGAAGAAGAAGAAGAAGAAGAAGTGAAAAGCTGCATTACACTGGATGGTTCAAGTGATTCAATTCCACGTGACACAGATCGAATATGGTTCATGTATGTGTAAGCAATAAAAAAAATAATAATAATAATAAAATCACATGAAATCCGATTTACTCAAATCAGATTCAGGCCTTGTTAATATGTGGAAATGTATTCAGTATGAATCGGATCTGTGCCCTCGTGTCTGCAGTGTCAGCAGGTAGATCAGATTTTCATCATTAAAAACCATAGCTTTTCTGCCATAAAGTAAAACAACTAGTTAAAAAATAAATAAATAAATAAACCCTGCAAACAGATTAAATACAGCAATGGAGAAAAGAGCGCACATTTATTATCAGCTGTTAGTCAGCTCTCGCTTAAGCCTGTCACAATATCTATTTTTTGTTGTACGATATATTGCATCAAAATATATTGCGATAAACGATATTATTGTCATTTTAAGACCATTTTATGCCACTCATTATATAATGCCAGAATGACAATATAATATCACAATGCAAGTACACTCTTTCAAAAAGCACACAATATTTCATTCTTAAGAATATTTAATTTAATTATAGTCATTTTAACAATTCAATAATTAGGCATTGGAATCAGAATGTAAAAATGAATATGCTAAATTAATAATAATTAGTTAACAAAAAAGTGCAAGGTGAAAAGTAATATATCTGCAACCACCTAATCATGTGTTGTGCGATAAATCGATGTATTGATTATTGTGACAGGCCTACTCTCGCTCTTTTTTTCCTTGCGCCTTTGTCAAGTACAGTGTAAATGCAGACAATAGGATACGAGTCATGAGTCATGAGTTTAAAAGATGATGCTAGCAGTTCATCAAAAAAAAAAATCAGATACAGTCACAAAATCGGATTTGACCATCAAGATCTGCAGTGTAAATGCAGTCAAAGAGACAGAAGGAGGAGAAGATTATGATCAACAGTACAGTAACTCTGAAAGCAGGACTGTGTGAATGAGGGTGAATCAGCCTCTCACAACTGACCTGTGATAGTTTATATCGGCCATCTCACACCATGCTCGGGCCCGGTCCACTGCACAACCATCCGAGTCTGTACACTGACGTCACAAACAAAAACAAACCATCTCATCGTAAACAGAACAAAGTGCTGATACTTTTGCACCTATTTTAAACAGATGATCGAAGAGGGTTATGACGTTTGTATTTGTAAACTCACACAATCCACAAGCATCTTGCCCAGTTCTTTGACTCCAACAAAGGTCTTGGCCAGCTCTATTGGATTGGAAGGCCTAAAAACATCCACCGAGTTCACCGCCACCTGGGGGGGTTTACCAGTGCCTAGTGACACCACCACACCTAACCTGGTTATGTCTGCATCACGACCCTGACGGAGCCAGAAAAGGAGGCAGGTCTTTAAATGCAATACATATACAACACTTCATAAATGTCAAGTGGATCTTAGTCAGGGTTGAGACAGAAAAATAGTCCACTCAATAGACTGCAGAGGGTTATGTCTTAAAAGAAAACTCTTTTTGAAAATGGTTTCATTTAGTAGTCAACTAGAGTTGAGAAACCTAGAACAGTTAATTTTTAATATTATTGAATCTATTCAGCCAGTCGGAAGCATTTTTAGCTTAGCTTAGCATAAATCATTCAACCGGATTAGACCATCCCGCAAAAATTTAATTTTATTTTCCTATTTAAAGCTTGACTTATCTATAGTTATTCTGGTGTAATAATCATTATACTTTGTCGCTGTATGAAGCACTGTTACCAAATTACCTAGCTGAGGCCTTAGGTGCCTAGTGCAGCCATGGTACAGCAGCAAAGTTCCTTGATTATTATGCCAGAATGAGAGTATAGTTCCTAGCCATACTGCCCTAGAACAGGGGTGCCCAAATTCGGTCCTGGAGGGCCGATGTCCTGCAGATTTTAGCTCCAACTTGCCTCAACACACCTGAAGGGATGTTTCTAAAAAGCCTAATAAGAGCTCCAACTTGCTTCAATACATCTGCCTGGAAGTTTCTAGTATATCTAGTAAGAGCTTGATTAGCTGCTTCAGGTGTGTCTGATTGGGGTTGAAACTAAACTTTGCAGGACACCGGCCCTCCAGAACCAAGTTTGGGCAGTCCTGCCCTAGAATATAGCAACTTTTCATTTTCCGTTGGTCTTAGTACATGATACAACTACAGAAGTGTCAAACTTTAAATAGGAAATTATTTAAACTTTTTTTTTGGCCAGTGCTTATTTTAATTTTGACATGAAAACTTCAATGTGGATACAACTGCTGCTGTTTACTGAAATTAGCTTCAAAAACTGGAACTTTTTTTATTAATTTTACCTGTTTGTTTAAACAAAAATGTCAAAAATGTTTTCAATGTTGAATTTTTTCAGCAATGTGAGGATTTACTTCAATTTTACAACAGTGGAGGCACATCTTATACACAAGTGCAGACAACATGTCGAAGTATCACTTCCCTACAGGTACTGTTTACTAACTAGGTGACAGCACCAACTACTGGGCTGGCATAATACAGAAAAGCAGTTTGGCAGTTTTTCACTGATATGTGTAAACATAAATTGTTTTGAAAACATTTTCATATAGGAGTAAAACATAAAAAAAATGCAAGATAAAAAACTTGACTGCATAGTTGTCATGTAAATGTAGCCTTTAACTGTAATTCTTGTGACAGAACTGGTGTATCAGACCTGTGCCTTCAGGGCTTTGTTGTACTGGTGTATTTCTGTCATGGCATCTAACGTTGGGTTATTGGCCAGCAGCCCTCCATCCAGAAAACGGCCCATTGGGCGAAAATATGTGGGAGCAGCTCCACTAGAGCGGGCAGCACGCCAAACTAATTGCTCTGAAAGAAACACAATGTGAATGAGCAGGAGCGCAATATAGACCAGAGAGGGCAAAAGATGATTAGCCTCCAGCAAACTAAACGACCGATTAGATCCAACATGAGGTATGATTGCTCAATGTGAACACCAGAAATCTTGCATACTGTGACCTTTTCATTCCACACACACATTTTCTCTTTCACACACACCTTCATCAGTCACCTTCCTACGCTTTCTGGGAGGTCGAGTATATCCTACTAGCAAAAGATCTTCATCCTCCCACCCTGCAACAGCGACAATGAAGCTTCACGCAGCATTTGATAACTGAGAAACCAGGAGCGTATCAAAATGCTCATAAAAAGCACGGGAGGAAGAACATGAGTGTGTTTTTCAGTGTCACAAAGATAATTACCATAGCTTCATTCCAAGAATCAAAAAAGATTTACCCTGTGGCACAGTAAGAGGCTGAAATGTGGCTGTAGACGTGTATGGAGGGTCTCTCTGAAGGGCTGGTGGGTCGTAATTGCGAAACAGATGCAGTTCTCCAGGGTGTCTATCTGCAAGAACGCTAGTCACCATTACTCTAAGAAAAACAGACAGGGAATGATTAAAAAACAAGCCTCTTTCTGAAGAATATGTGTGGTGATTGACTCTGCAGAACTCATTGCTACATCTTAAGAATTGCTGCATGTTATGGAGTTCAGATGTGTAATTAGGGAATGTATGTGCTGTTCAGAAATGTCACCAAGGCATTGCGTATGTGTTTTGAATGGTCGATTAAGTTCTATAATTGGTTTTTGGGGATTCACAGTAGGTTCTGTATGACTGCAACAGTATTGCTAGGGTGAACTGGGTCATTAATAGGGCATAGCTTGTAAATATTATTTTATTAAAGGTTAGTTGATAGGTTTTAGGTGTTTTTTAGGACATTGCTGGGAAGATGCTAGGATATTCTACTGTAGGTCTTTGCTAGGGTATTCTTATGACTGCTAAATCCTGGCAGACTTTGCATTTAGGAAAAATTAAACACTAAACTTGGATTGCTATACAGTTGCTTGGGTGTTTAAAGGTGTTAATTAGACAATTCTGGAAATTTATTTGAATGTACAGAAGGGCATTGACTGGGTGCACTGGGTCTTTGTTAGGAAATGATCTTTTATTGTTAGGTCTGCACTGGGCAACTCTGGCCCTTGAGATTCATTGTCCTACAGAGTTTAGCTCCTACCCTGATCAAATTTACATATCCTGAAAAAGTCCACCAATTTGCTTGTTCAGGGGTATTTGTTTGGGAATGAGGCTAAGAAAAGTCTCTTTCACAGGCCAAAGTTGGCCAGCCTCATTGTCTAATGTTCTGTGTCTTTGTTAGGGCTGAATAGTCCACAAATTCTTAGGGACCGCTACGCAAATAGACTCGTTGGGCAGTTCAGAGGTATTATAATTCTTGAACTTTTTAAATGGTTGTAAAGGACATTGCTAGAATATACTTGGTCTTTGTTAGGAAATAATCTGAGGTCAGTTTTAGGTTTGAACTGGGCACATCTGGCTACTGATTAGCTTATTCAGGGGAATTTTTTTATGGTTATGATTAAACCCTTGTGAATTTCAACAGGCCATTGCTGCCCAGCCTTATGATCTGATGTTCTGTGTCTTTGTTACGACTGAATGGTCTACAAACGTTTTTAGGCACTGCTAATCAATTGTTGGGCTGTTATTAGAATACTTAAGACATTTGTGGAATTTAAGTACTTAAGTACTTAAACATTTGTATGTGTAACAATTAAGTACTTATGGCTCGTTTCCACTGACTGGTATGGTACGGGTCAGTACGCTTTTATGGCCGTTTCCACTGTCAAAAGGCGAACCGAACCGAACCGTACCACTTTTTTGGCACCCTTTCGAAAGGGTACCAAACTCGAAAAAGGGTACCAAAGGGACCTAAAGGCGGAGCTAGACGCGCAACTGAACATTATTGATTTACAGAGATACGTCACGAGCTCACGCAACAAGACAGAATAAAAACAAAGGAGCCGCCATGTTTTCATACACAGCCGAGAGACTATATATCCATATAATAACATATAATAACGAGCCCTGTTTGATCTGGGCTCAAATGAACATTGTCCTCATCTTGATGAACAGCCACAAAGCCAAAAAAAGAGCAGATTTTACCCTGGGCCCAGTAGTTTTTTACGAGCCAGTCTGAAGCATGAGCGGTATTGCTTTTTTGCTTGCGCGAGCCGCGCGTCTATATCTGAAATAACAAACTTGAGATGATGATAATAACGTGCGTTTGATTATTGACGTGCTTTTGAAACCTGATCCTGTCAGAAACTGACAAACGCGAGAGTGACGAGCGAAAAAACAAAGGAGAAGCCAGGAAAAAAAACAAAGGAGAAGCCAGGAAAAAAAAGGAGCACATTATTTATTCAGCAAACGTGAACAAACTGCCATGTTTAACTATTATCATCACCTTTTGAACTATTATGAACTCGGAATGATGGAATTACTTTCTAACAAGAGGCTACATGTGCTGCTGAAGATTACAGACACATTTAATCATGAGATGTCTGCACTGACTATGGGCTCTATTTCCTGCTGTTTTAAACTTAAATAAGAACTAAATGTATGCTGTGTGTAGTTTTTCTGTAAGTTGTAACATATCGGAGACTGTAAGGGTCTGTATGTGTTCATATGTTGCATTTATTTATTTATTTTATATAATTGCAGACGTTACAGTAGGCTATTGATCTGCAGTTATAATCAACTCATATTCATAGAAAAGTTAGTAATAAACATTTATAAAGAAGTATTTATGTGTGTAAAGCATCTGTTTTGTGAGAAGTGCTTCTCATATGATATGTGAGCGACCCGTACAGCTTTACTTTAGACATTTTCTCAATCGAAAATGACGTCGACTGCAACTTTCTGTCATACACCACGCCCACCAAAAGAGTACCATTGGTACCCTTTTAGCAGTGGAAACGCAAGCCTGATAAAGGTGACCCGTACCCGTACCGTACTGTACCAGTCAGTGGAAACGAGCCATTAGACATTTGTAATGAGTGGTTGCCACAGTAGTACATTGCCAGGATGCACTTGCTAAAGTACACCTGGAGCTTGGAAAATATTGCAAAGTTGGTTCGTTGATAGTTTTTTTTTTTTTAAGTTATTGTTAAAGTATTAGTAGGGGACTGGTTGGACTTTGCTAGAGTCTACATCATGTCATGTTTCACAAAAAATAATACTTGGGCTGCTATACCGTTGCTTGAGTCATTGCTAAGACATAGCAAAGCAGTTCTAGGTGGTTGATGGTGTTACAAGGGGGTATTTGGTAGTTAAAAGGTAGTTATTTTTTTGGCCATTGTTTTGATGTTCTGGTGTCCATCGGTGTTGTTTGGATTTGTTACAATCTCAAACTTTAAGCTTAAATACCTTGGGTGTGTGACATCGGTCATTTTGGTGTTTTCTCCAAACTCATTCTTCAGAAATTCCTCCAAAGGTCCAGACTCATATGGTCGAGAACCTTTAAACACCTGTTCCTTCATCCTAAAGTACAGACAGCGTAGATACTCCATTGATTTTCCTGTTGAAGTGTACAGCAGAAGTGATGATTCTAATGCATATCTACACATACCGTCACCAAGAATGTATTTTGGAATTTTAAAATGGATGGTCCTGGATGCTGATTAGTTAATGCCATTTTTATAAACAAACTAAAATAATATATAAAAATCCACTACCATGTACAATAGCAAGGGCAAGTATGCCACCAGTACTGGTCCCAGACACCCAGTCAAAGAGTTCCCTGATAGGACGTCCTGCTTCTTTCTCCAGAGCTATCAACAACTGGATGAGAACCAGGCCCTTTATTCCTCCACCATCAAGACACAACAATCTGTCCATTCTTGAGAAAAGGAAAAGTGAGCGACTCATTCTGCATAAGCTTCTTATGATCAAAGGTTTGTTCACGTAACATACTTGCTTCCTGTTTTGAGCCCATCAGCCTCTATGAATCCGCGACTCATGGCCGTTACAGCTACTGCCACTTGCATGATGTCATCGAACCCTGTGGACCAATTACGGGTAAGATGTGAGCAGCAAGCAGTGAACCAAATTATAGGCAGGTCGATTCTATTATAGATAAGCAATACCTAAATGCAGGGGTTATTTAATATGCCAGTGTGTCAGTCACATTGGAAAGGTCAAGATACTCCAGTAAACACATGCAAGTGATGATTCGACAACAAGCATAATGCTTTGTAAGCGCTTTCAGCTGTGAAACACTATTCTCTATTGTCTCGAGTGTGTCTTGTGTCATCACGGCACTTATGTTGGTGTAATTATAGTAGGGTGGAGAGTAGTTAGATAATGAGTTCAACTTAAATGTTGACCTTTCCAAGATGGTGGCTGTTGCTGACAAATCCCATTAGCACAGGGGTGTCCAATCCCAGTCCTGCAGGACCAATGTCCTGAAGAGTTTAAGCTTCATCCAGCTCAAACGTACTATTCAATTCAATTTAATCATGTTTATTTATATAGCGATTTTACGATGTAGATTGTGCCAAAGCAGCTTAACATAGTTCTAGTCAAGTCCAGATTTGAGAGTTAAAGTTCAGTTTAGCTCAGTGTGGTTTAAATTTCACTGCTGGAAGTTCAAACACTGAACAGCAAATCTATCAGTGCACAGCTCCACAAGTCCCCATCCAAGCAAGCCAGTGGCAACAGTGGTGAAGAAAAAAACTTCACCAATTGACAAAGTGAAGGGGAAAAAAATCTTGAGAGAAACCAGGCTCTGTTGGGCACGAGCATTATTTTACTAGCCAAACTTCCTGTGTGAAGCTGCAGTCTAGGCGCCGGAGGCTGGGGAAGCTTGACGTCTATCGTGGAGAACTGCAGGTGTGAGTAGGTCACCACTGGGTAGTCAGGCTGGCCCACGGGATCAATGCAGGGACTAGCTAGGAGGTTTTTAACAAGAAAACCCTGATTTATTGGTGTTTAATTAGGGTTAGATATGAGGATTGGACAACCCTGGTCAACTGGGGCATCTAGGTATTCAAATGTAGTCTCTAGAAATGCAGACAGCTCCGCATACAAGAGTTATATTTAAAAATACAGCCAGTAAAGAAAGGAGAAAAAAAAGTCTAAACATATCTAAAGCAGAAAAAAAGAAGATAATGAATGGAACCAATTTGCCATTTTTGGGTGAGCTATACCTTTAATAAAAGTTTACCCCCATTTACTCTCCTTCACATGGTTCCTGACCATAATTGGTTTCTTTCTTCTTTTTTTTCACAAAAAGTATTATGAAGAAAGCTGAAAACCTGTAACCATTACTATGGAAGTCAATGGTTATACGTCTCCAATGTATTTCAAATATCTTCTTTAGTGTTCAACAGAAGAAAGAAACTCGAAGGTTTAAAACAAGTATAGGTTGAGGAAATGATGACAGAATATTTATATTTGGGTGAACTATACCTTTAAGGTACTACATGGAACAATTTTTTATATATTAAATGCTTTTTTAATGAACATGTAGTGAATTTTAAAAGAACTGAACATTCCCAGACATTCCAGGTTGTCTATGAAAAACTTTTTTGCATAAAATACTACATAAAGTAATAGCCCATTCAAAAAACAGTTTAAATGATTATTGCTTGACACACATTTGTTTCTGAAAATTAAAATCTTAGCACTTCATTTTTAGATCACTGATTCATTCACATAAGATGATGTTCATGTAGTGAATATTTAAATCAATACAGAGGAATACATAAAACAACCCCAGAATGCAATTAAATAAAATGTTTACAAAATAAATGTTATTTATCTTTACTTAAAAAATTGTTCATTAATTAATTATTAATAATTACTGAATATTTGTTTTGTCATGCTTATTAGTGGATCACACTGTTAGCTTAGCAGCATGCTAATGTTAAACTCAAGCAAAACTAAGTGAACTCTTCAATTCTCTTTAGGGAGGAACTGTATGCATATACAATGTAACATTTGATCATTTTGTCAGATTTCATTGGTATTATGACTAGGCAAAAAAAAGGAAAAGAAATGGAAAACAATTAATTTACAGCTTTTGAAAAATGATATTGAATTGATCATTAAAATAAACGATTAATTAAAGGGGAAAAAAGCCTAAACATTCTAACCAAGGAATAGTTTATTAAGAAGTTACTGATTCAATATCAGTTATCAAAAGCTGTAAATTTATTATTTTCTATATTCTTTTTCAGTGATTTGCAAGATGTGGGATGTGATGTCACTTCCTCTGGAGGGAAAGTCTGTAAGGAATTGAGGAATGTCATTATTCCTCTGTCATTAATTTGTACAAAATGTTTAGATTACTCATGTTAACTGTTACTGTGAGATTTCACTGAACTTTTTAAAAACAATAATATGATGAACATACATAAAAATCAGTTTCAGACATGCCATGTGGTATCTGCTTAGACGTTAGCATCTTAAGCTAAATCACAAAATGGTGGAAAAAGTCAACTCTGTTACTATTGTCAACTCTATTAGCAGTTTAACGATAGTTTTAACATCAATTAGTAACATAATCAAATGTTTTCCATCACATTTAAGCCTTATGACTAGAACCAGACGGAATCTGTGGACGTTTTTTGCCATTTTTGCAGAGAATTTTGGTCAAAATCTGCAGATTTCTGCTGAACTATTTTAGGAATATCATAACTAAAGCTTTAATATGTGAAATAAAAAATAATACCTTTAACTTTTATTTAATGTTTAAAATGCAAATCCAATTAGATTCACTTTATTTGGTAAACAAAGCAAGTCTCTCATATAATATATCTACTAAACGACAGAAAATATTACTTTACAAACTGCATTGTTCATAAATCATATGAAAATTTTCATATTAGACAATAATTCATTCATTCATTTTCTTTTCTGCTTAGTCTCTTTATTAATCCAAGGTTGTCACAACAGAATGAACCGCCAACTTATACAGCACATGTTTTACGCAGCGGATGCCCTTTCAGCCGCAACTCATCTCTGGGAATCCATACACACTCATTCACTATAGACAATTTAGCCTACCCAATTCACCTGTATCGCATGTCTTTGGACTGGGGGAAACCAGAGCACCCGGAGGAAACCCACGCAAACGCAGGGAGAACATGCAAACTCCACACAGAAATGCCAACTGACCCAGCCGAGGCTCGAACCAGCGACCTTCTTACTGTGAGGCGACAGCACTACCTACTGCGCCACTGCATCCCCATTAGACAATAATAAATAAACTGTAATAAACAGTAAACAATAAAAGTAAATAAACTAAATTAATGATGGGCTAAAAATCTGCAGAATTCTGCATGTGCAGATTCCGTGTGGGCCTACTTATGACTTATAAATGAGGGTTTCAGTTTACTGTAAATGATACATGTGTTGTATATCATTCCAGTTTAAGAAAAACTAATTCTTATAGTCATATGCTTATGTGTGGAAATCCCCATTTTGCTGTTGATACAAATGTCACTATGTTATTTAATTCTCATTCACATTATTATTATTATTATTATTATTATTATTATTATTATTATTATTATTATTATTATTTTATTATATTATTATTATTATTAAGTTATACTCTATATAGTTATATTCTATAATTTGATTCATTAATTAAGCTCAGAATAATTGGAAATTAACATTTAAGTAGGAAGGGAAATACTTAAAACGCTGTAGTCCCTCCGCCTTAAGGCTTGGCATGTTGTGGATTCAGAGATGCTTTTCTGCATACCTGCAGACCTTTTCTACATGCCTAAATGCATTGAGTTGCTGTCATGTGATTGGCTGAAATTAGACATTAGGCCTAGCTTTGAAATTACTATTTTTGGAATACTTGAACAAGGTACAGTCATGTCCAATAATTATCAAGATGCTTATACCTTTGTGTGTCTTATGGCTCAGAGAAGAATATTGCTTGATTGAATATTGCTTCACTCTGGTTTAGTGATATGACGCTGTTTTTAAGATTGGAGAAAATTAAATACTCTCTTAGAGGATCCACTAAACATTTTTATACAGTATGGAATTCAATGATTTCATACTTTGAAAAAGGCATAACCATTCCCCCAAACTAAAACTAATAGGGAAATTAAAATGCTATGCTTAAAAGGATAATGCAATCAAACTCAATGGGCAAACATTACTGTTAAATACTTCCTCACTGTACTATTAAAACTCTGTGACTATGTAAATATTTAATTTAATTTAGTATTAAATAAATTTATTTTAGTTATTTTTTATATTATTATCATTATTATTATTATTATTATTATTATTATTATTGATTTTATTTCTATTTATTTATTTAGTTATTTACTGTTTTTTGAAGGGCAGGGAGGTTGTTCATGGGGGAAAAATGTAACAAAAAAAGAAAAAGTCTTATCAAATCTTTGTATGTGTGTGTGTGTGTGTGTGTGTGTGTGTGTGTGTGTGTTGTATATTTATTATGTATAAATGCACATGCATGCGTTTGACAAAGTGTATTTATATTTCCATATAAAATATAGTTTATGTATATGATACAAATTATATAGAAAATTAAATATCTTTGTGTCAATTTTGTTTTGTATAGTTGTATTTGTATGTATGTGTGTATTACATTTACATAATAAACATATATATTACACACACATATATCATGTTAAAACAAACTTTTATTTTGGATACAATGAATTACGATTAATCTTTGTCCAGCACTAGTATTAAATGTAAACATGCACCCGAACCAAACTGTTCAGTGATGCTTTTTTTAGAAATATATATTTGTATTAAATCTATATTCACTAAATTGAATCTTAAATCAAATCGAGAGTTTGTGAAGGAGAATTAAATAACATAGTGACATTTGTATCAACACCCAGCCCTAGTTAGCAGTAGCTAACTGCCTTTGTATGTAGCAGCTAACCAAACTTTAGCTAGTCAAAAAGAGTCTGAAATGATGTAGAATATAAACAAGTAGAGAAAAGGAATGAAGCACTGAAAGATGTTGTCAGGATATATGTATTTGCTTGTGGGCGGGGCTTTACCTATGCCAGGGGGCGGAGCTTTTCTGAGACTGTGAGTGGGGCTGTTGAGAGATGGAGGATGGCAGCGTTCGGCACCTACACTACACAGCATGTTCAACAGCACCTTACGGTTGGAGCCTTCGGTCGAAGTGCAGGATTAAACGCATGCCACACCATGCACACGAAAGACAAAGAAAGAAAAGGTGAGTATGTGTTGACAATGCATGAATGAGAAAACAAAACAGCATGAGTAGAACATGACATTTCATTCTTATGGTAAAATGTACAAAATGCAGGCATTATATGGTTTGCTGCGATAATCTTTTGTCGGCCAATCAAAACATCAGGACTTGTCGGACAGCTTTAGCTGGTTTTTTATAGAAAACAGCCACTCCTTGTGATGATGAACAATTTAAGTTATCAATGTACATTTTGTAGACCTCAGAAAAAGAAAAAAATAGATTAGGGCTACACAATAATGGGAAAATATGCAATAATGTTATTATGTGTACAATACAATATAATTAACTATTTAAAAAAAATTATCAGCACTTTTATGTAAGGATCATACTAAAATAAACAGATAATAGATATTTTTCTGAGCTAATTAAATCTAATAAAAACAAAACATTCAGAGTTGGAGTGTGAAGGGGAAGGGCTTCAAAATTTTACCCCTAAAAATTGAGACAGGACTACAGCACCTGCACACGTCATCATATGTCATCACGATATCTTGCTTCATATGAGATCAGACGATCGTGACTGCTGTAGTTATTCCAGTTCTGTTATTTTTTGGTATTTATCTTCAGGAAATTACTGAAGGCATATATTATGTTATCATAACTAATGTGGCAATAATAATAATGATCTAATGTGGCAATAAGATCGTAACTGCTGCACATGTACACTGTGGCCATATTCATCTGTGTAAACAATATTACAATATTATCTGTCGCGAGGTAAAAAATACAAAAACAGGGAGGATCTAATTGCAAGGTCTTTATTGACCGGATGAAACAAAATAGATCAAAAAATAAAACAGAAAAGGGTGCAGGAGAGATAACACAGGTCCAAGAAGTGCAGATCCGAAATATCTTCGGGACGACGGGCATATCCAAAATAATCAAGCTTCCTACTAAAACACAGAGAGCAATGAGTAACAACGAACTGACCAGGTACAAAAGAACGCCAAGCACATATATAGCACAGACAATAAGATACAGCTGACACCAAAAATCAGTGGAGCTGATAAACAAATCACATGACAAAAACAGAGACACACCAGGAAGTGTGCACAGACTGCAACCGTGACAATTAACATTATAGCAAACACTGTAAAAAGCTCATTGCCAGCCACTACACATTTCTGACAGGGTATTCAAGTGACATTGAGTGTCAGAATGTTGTGGGACTGCTATACATGAGTTATTATTATGGATTATAGATAGCGAAATATAGCGGTTTTTATTTTAGCAAGGTTTTTTTTAAAACATAATGGTAAAACACGAACACGGTTATGAATTTATTAAAACATGCTTATTTGTTGTAAAATTTTGTAATAATGACAAAAATACTAATTTGTGGATCTCCTTACATTGGGGCGCAGCTATCCTGCCGTTGTGGCTGGTGTATTCTGGGAAATTTTCTTACCCCTTGGTTTCGGAGTGTGGCCCTGAAAAATCTCTGTGTGAAGGGCTATCTACCCCTTCCCCTTAGCCCTACGCCTTCAAGCTAAAGAGAATTAGGACACCCCTACCCTTCACGGGAATGCGTAAAATGAGGGGTAGGAGTAAGGGGAAGGACTAAGGTGTAGAATTGGAATTGGGCCTTAGACTTTAAAACATTATAAATAGCTGAAAACCTTGGCGAAAATTCTGATTTGTATTGGCTGTTGTCATTTTTTATGGAGTCAGATCAGTCTCAAAAATAACACATTTACAAAATAAAATTCATACAGCCACAACACAATTAACATTTTAAAAATCCAATTCGTAAATTCTAAATATGATTAAAAAATACACAAATACAATTCGTAAATTCTAAACATGATTCAAAAATATGCAAATCTAATAAAAAAATTCAAAACACGATTTAAAAATACAAAAAAAAAATCAAATTTGTAAATTCAAAACATGATTCAAAAATACATAAATCCATTTCTTAAATTTAAAATACAATTTAAAAATATGCAACTTCAATTCATTTGGTGAAAATATTTGTGATTTTTACTTGTGCATTTACAAATTGTGTGTTTACAAATTAACAAATTTTATTTTATAAATGTATTATTTTTGAGACTGATCTGGCTCTATACTTTTTCCCTCTTTTGTCTCCCAGCATTTATGTTTATTTTCAGCTCTATGTTCAGCTAACAGCACCTACTGGAGAGGCGGGGAAGAAGACTGTAAAGGCGCCATAAGATGATTGGTCACATTTGGACAAACAACCTATGAATACAGCACACAAACGTTTGCCAAATAAAATTAATGTCTGCAATATGGGCATTGCATATACTGCTATTGCAATAACTGTAATTTTTCAAAATATTGTGCAGCCCTATTTTCAGAAGTTTGAAAAAGTACTTGAAAGAAAAATTAACAATTTATTTTAGATTTCCTCATAATCAAGCAATAAATAAATGAATACATTAAAATATTGTACTGACGGTGGCAGGTAACATGTATCAGTTCATGAATAATACATTTGTAAATTTACTATCATTTTGGAACTTCGATACGATACCTCGACAAATATCGATATTCTATACCATTATCAATACTGAGAGAAACCTCTCTGCATCAGTGCTTCGCTAAATTTATTAGATTAGCGCATTTACTTAGCACTACTCTGTAGCAATGCTTGCATCCTGGCCTGTTTGTTTCCTTACATGTTTATCTGTCCATTTGTTCACAAACCAAAAACCTTCTCAACCAAAAAGAGAGCAAATTCATTATCAATACCAACCAAAAGCAAGATTGTATTGTTTTAAATATTCCAGTATCAATACTTATCGAAATATCGTTAATTTTGACAACATTAGTTCTAAATGTCTGATACCTTAAAGGGCCACGAAACCCCCCTGTCTCAGCTGGGTGTTTTTACACCTCTAGTTTGGGAAAAAGTCAGGAAAGTGGGTGTGTCCAGCTCTGTTTAGGTAGGAGTGTCAGGGGAGGGAAAGAGGGAAGGTTTAGCAAAAATGGGAGTTTCCATTTGGGCACGCACTGATTATCACAGAGGCAAAACAAACACACAGACACAGGGGAGAAAGGCAGTGACTGTGTTTACATGGACATCAGTAATTTAATTATTTGCCTAATTATTAATTATTTGCCTAATTATTAATTTGTCTACTTCAACTGCAGTTTGGCACTTTCATTTTTTATTAAGGAACATTTCTCGCATGCCCCCCATGACCAACAAGATATTGAAAGCGAGGAACTGCTGTACTAGTGAAGTTTAATGAAGTATTTGATATCACAAATGGGAGAAAATAAAAACCCTCTGCATTTCTCTGTAACTTAGATGCACTCGGTAGGTAGCGTCAAAAAGCCATGAGAGTATAGACTATCCTGTCACAAAATGCAGCAAAAATCCTGCACGACGGTAATAGTGTTATTGTGGTGTTTACATGTTTACATTCGGAGAGCAGCATTTATAGCGGATCTTTCATTCCATAATATTGTAGTGATATTAATGTACTGTAAACTTAGTAACAGTTCAAATAATTTTGACTAAGATCTGTTTTTAAAAAATGAAAGAGAACTGATGATACAAACTAACTTTGCCATCTGAATAAACAAACAAAGACCACTGATCGCTTACTTACCAAATCTGTAGAGACAGGACAATCAACACCAACTGGAGTCGTGTGTCTTTTAAAAGGAGAGGAGCATCAAATCCGGATTTCACCATTTCCAGATGTGAAAAGCTCTCGGGTAACAAAATGTTCCTTACAAACGCTTTTCTGTGGCATGCACTGTAGTCCACACATGAGTCCAGCTGCGCTCTCATAGCGAGAAATGAAATGTTCTTGTTCTTTCATTTGTATTGGCAACACAATGTGGCGTCTCTCTGCCACTGAAAACTGTACCAGGTAAAAACAGTCTTCGAAGCTATGATGCATATTAATGAAGCTGCACCATATACACAATAGAGCGCGTTAATTGGTTTGAGCCAAGTCTTTCTCATGTATTAATGCTACACACTCAGAAACATCACGATGCACTCGCAGGTACAGACCTATTTTTAAATTTTTGTGAAATATATGTGTCCTAATAGTGTTTATAGCATCCATGGGACACATATATGACTGTCAACAGCTCAAAAAATGTGTTTTGGTGTTTCGTGACCCTTTAAAATTAACTACCAAGCAGTTGATTTTAAACCCTGGTTAGATGACATTAATTTGACATGCAAACACACTGAATATGGTCATGCAGCACACTTTGATACACTGTGAATCTAGAAAAGTGAAAGAGCCTGTTGTGGATGTCTAATCTCTTTCACATTATACACCTCTGACAGCACATCGTTCTCTCACCCTTGCTGGTTCGAGCAGCGATGAGACCTGGTGTTTCTCCCACATCATTATGAACCTCCACATCTGCTCCAAACACCATCAGGGCTTTGATCAGGTCCATGTTGTCCAGCTGTGGGGACAAACAAGACAAAACTAATACACCTACTTTCTTTTTTTGTTATTTAAGACATATTTAAGAGGTAATTAATGTCAGTTAAAATGTGATCAGAGTTACTACTAAAACTTAATGCAGCATTAAAGAAGTGGTCCACTACGATATCATATTTTAAACTTAAGTTGATGTGTAATGTAGCTGATTGAACATAAACAACATCTCTGAATGTAATATGCTCAATGCAAAGAGAGACACTGGCTTTTACAGAGTTAGCTTAGCAAAGCCTACAGCCAACAAAGTTTGGGGACTACAAAAAATCCATCCGGGTTAGTGAGATCACAAGGGCTTCCGGTTACATGCATTCACCTCGCGCACACAGCATGCGCAGCGAAGACGTGTGGCTAGAGGTGCTGCAATGTTATAGCAGAGAAAGTTAAAATGTCGTCCAAGCGCTGCTATTTCCACAGAGCTTCTTCTGTTTCTTTATTTGGGCTTCCAAAGAACACAACACAAAAACATAAGTGCTTACAGTTTCATTTTAATTATGTTCCAGAGAATTATACAAAATATATAGCTCTAGTATTTGACAAAGGAGAACTTCCAAAATCTCTCCCAGCTCAGTGCTGGATTTGGTTAAAAACTCCTCAAAGAAGGAACAGTTCCAACCATAATAGATGAAGCTGTGGATTGTGAGCTGTATTTTTATTTGTTAAAATTGTTTTATGACATGTATAGTGTGTATCGTTAACTGTATGTTGTAGCAAAAACATAAACAAGGATGTAAATAACGGGCACCGCTAACAATTTAGCTACAAATTCATATTTATCAGTCAAACCGATGTAAACGCACAAAATCTTCAGCCCCGTTTACACTAATACGTTTTAGTTTTAAAACACATAATTTTAACTACAGTTACGCCATCCGTCCACATTACGCCAGAGTTTTTGAGCCCCGTAAACGGAGCGTTGTGGAAACGCTGAAGAGGCCGTTTTCATTCAAAAACGCTGCTGCTCCATCTCAGTGTAGATGGGGGGAAAACGGAGACATCTGAAAACGGAGGCGGGGCTGGTCTTTTTAAGACATTTGGACAAATCCTGTTGTTTCTTGCATCAAATAAAAATATCAGGCTACCTCAAATCGATCGCTCCACAGGAAATATGCGTTTACTTAATGCTTTTATTATTTCACAAAACCTCTGTCAACATTTTTAATAAAAGTCATTAGATTAAAGATTATGTCTTATTATGGCTTATTTCCTCCGTCTCATTCACGGTTCATGTGTGCGCGCACTGCGTGTGATGAAAGAAAATGACAATGAACCTTAAGGCTCATATGTTGACTTTTTGTATAACAATTTTGTTGTTAACATATGATATTGCATTAGTTTGCATACATGCTTTATAAGCTGTAAAATAAAAAGCCTCCATTTGGTGCGGAGTTGTCTTTATACAAAAATGCAGAAAATCTTTGGATTTGTTTGATTGGTGGATTATGTAGGCTATTTTAAAAACTGATATTATATAATAACTATTTATAACTGTAATTTTCCAAATAGAAAAAAGGTTGGTTTGTTGGTTGTACAGTAAATCATCAACAGCTTGTTTGTTAAGTTTATGATGCGGCTCCATGCAGCACAGAGGCAATCAGCATCAGCGCTGGTTTATGTCAACTCCTCTGTCACACTAATATCCAAAAATATCCTTCTTTCATTTTGCTTCTTTGGCAAAATATGTCTGTAGACGTGTGTTTGCACGTGTTAGTGTCCCGAGAATTAACAAATATGTGTTGCACATTAGGGGCCGATCACAAAGAGCACACCTTTCCATTCCAAAAACACAAGGCGCACTGCCTATGTTGTTGATGTTATAATTGTAATTTTTAATAACATTGTGATATTCAAGATTTGTAAAGTAATACAGCTCTGGATAACTTAAAACAGTGACCACAAGTCTCTCCTCCATCTTTAAAAGTTCTCTGTATTCGCTTTGACAACACAAACGCGACTGACGTAACACGCTTTTTCCGCTCGAGCACACATCGTGCAACGGCAAAACACAAGGCGCGTAGGGTGCATATGCACCGCGTAAAACACTTACGGTCGTTAGTAAACCATTCAACAGATTCCCCTCTTAACGCAAAAAGCGTGTTCGCTGTGATCGGCCCCTTATGCAGACAAACTTTTAAAAATATAAAAAAATATATTTTTTAATCATTTAACTACCATTAATTACAACTACAATTACCATTAATGTACATTGGTTACAAACAAACCCTTTCGATTAACGGTTAACCTGTTATTTTGAGCATCCCTAATTACCGCATGTGCAGGCTCTAAAACAGTGGTTCTCAAACTTTTTTCACCAAGCACCACCTCAGACAAAAATGGTCTCTCCAAGTACCACCATAATGACCAGTATTGAAATACAGTAGCGTAGTAGGCCTAATTAAGCAGCTGCAAGTTAAAAAAAGACAGATTAATTACTATTATTGAGAATATGTATTATTGTCAGCCACTATAAACATTATTTATAAATAGTTTGAACATTAACAGTGCTTGCAAAAAAAAACAAAAAAACTTCACAATTTAAATTAGAATGTGCTTTTAAAAGTTAATTAAAATGGCACTGTTCTTAAAAAGTAAA
>CAIGQZ010033257.1:2797079-2818496 GCA_903798205.1 Danio tinwini
ATATATACATATATATTTTCATTAGTAGTGTGTAACAGCTTTAACTCTGCAAAGAAAATAAAGATTTTTTTTTTTATCTTACATTGAATTCGATTGATAAGCTGGTTATAAGAGTGAATTGTGGCTTACATTTAAATACAGATTGAAAATAAACTGCAATGAATGAATGTGGATTTAAACACCACAGTTCAGCGTTTAACTTTATTTTTGATTAAAACCAGTCATAGTTGTACATTGTTTTGAAATTAAGATTTAAGAATTTTCTAAAAGCTGAATAAATTATCCTTCCAGTGATTTATACCTTTGGCTGAGATATAACTTAAAATTTGGAGGGTTCAAAAAATCGAAATGCTTAAAGTTACCGTTAAAGCTGTCAAAATTATGTTCTTGGCAATGTATATAAATGCATTTTTTATTAGTATTGATATATTTATGGTAGGAAATTAACAAAGTGTCTTCATGGAACATGATATAAATTTTTTTTGGCATTAATGAAAAATCTGTAATTTTGACTTCTTATTTTGCTACTGCAAAAAAGAATTAAATAAAAATAAATAAATAAGAGTGGTTTTCTGTCCAGGGTCACATATGTCATGTGAAATCAGATTTACTGAATAAAAAGTATTAGTGTGACTTTGACTCTTACATATTTGCATGCATTGTGAAACAGGCCTTATCAGTGAGGACAAAAGTGTTTGGGTTGATAAAAAAACAGGCGTTCTTTCATGATATATTCCTTTCAAAACTATGGCATGACGTTTTCATGTAGGCTACTCGTATTGAGATATTTCTTATCATCCTGATATTTACTTACTGCCATTATAATTTCAAAGATTCAATGTTTCGCAATATAGACACAGCACATGGGAACCAGAGGAAAACATCCTGGATGATCGACTCATAAAAGCTTTTGAGCAAAAGTGAGTGTCAATTTAGACATTACCTCCTATATCTTTATAATGTTATACAAACCTAAATAATCAAACAATTTTTTAGTAAACTATATATATACATATATATATATATATATATATATATATATATATATATATATATATTCTTTTTATTTTTCTAACAGTTCATATATTCAATGTAACGTCTAGGAAAGGACTGTTTAAATTTTTTTTTCTCTTTTATTTTGCTGCTTTATGCTGTCAGTTAGACTGATGGATTTTTAAACAATACATCTTGTGTTTTGCTGCTTTCTACGACTATCATTTGAATTGTTATGATTTAGACTTGACACTAAAGAGATGTCATATTTTCCCTGGCCTAAATGGTGATGTTTTTACAATTCATAGGGAGCGGGAGCAGGAACTTTACGGCCCAAAGAAACGTGGACCCAAACCAAAAAACTTTGTACTAAAGGTTTGAGATTTTCTTTGAAATTGATCATGTTTCTAAGGTTTTAGTACAATTTTTTTGTTTTGATTGAACTTCTCAGAACTTCCTATTTCAAAGTTAATCCCTTTCAGTCACTTTTGTTTTCTGCCTGCCTAGGCACGGGCTCAGTTGGGTGATCGACCTCGGAGCTCACATACTCGACGCACTCCACCTTGCAACACTGCAAAGCCTCCCACTGCTTCCTCCTCTGCAAGTTCAGCTGCTCCTCAGCCTTCAGCATCCTCGTCCCACTCTACCGCTCCAACCCCTAGAGTGCACTCTCTCGCAGCTGCTCATAAATTGAAGAAAGACATACATCGTTGTCATATGATGTCTCGACGACCTTTGCCACGATCTGACCCTCTGGCCAACTCCACAGGATCCTCGTCTCGCCACCCCATTTCTCCATTTTCTGAAACTGTCCGCATTCTTAACCGCAGGGTCAAACCGCGGGAGGTTAAGCGAGGGCGCATAATCTTGAACCTAAAGGTCATTGACAAATCTGAAAATGGTGGAATGACCAGTAGAAGAACACCACAGTCATTTGCAGGGAGGGCAAAAATCCCATCCCGAAATCGAATTATTGGGAAAAAGCATGGGGACATGCCTTACAGGCCGTTCCAGCATCCTATGAAGATGTTAGGCTTTCCGATGTATGGCCAACCTTTTGGGCTTAACCCCTCTGGAGGGGCGTCCTCTATGGCCAATGAAGGGTCCAACACTGGAGCCAGTCATGGAGGTGGAAGCAGGTGTGGTAGCCAATCTTCTGCGCAGAGGTTTCAGTATCAGCCTACTCCTTCTCCATCCAACTCCAGTGGGTCTAATGGCAGCTCCCCATCAGCTCAGAAACAACCGACTCAAACCGAAGATCCTACATCTTCAACTACGTTGGCACCCGCAGATTCATCCTGCTCCCATGATACCTTCCAGCCTCACCCAAATTCCAGTTCAACACCATTTCTTCCTTCTACACCCTCCTATTCATCCTCTCCATCATCATCTCAGGAAGATGAAGACCTGGGATCTCTGAAGTTTGCCACTTCTCGGGGCAGAAAACGGGAACTTCGTCAGCAAACCAAGGTGGGTCGAGCTTCGGTCTGCCAGGTTAGTGATCAAACTACTGCCTCACTTTCTGAGGAAAATAGAGTTCCAAAGGAGGGAGACCCCGATTGGAACCCTGAAATGGCACCAAGCTCTGCCAATGTGGTTGTGACTGATGTCACCACAAACCTTCTCACAGTCACCATCAAGGAATTCTGCAATTCGGGAGCAGGTTCTGATCCCTCTTCCCCATGCCAAGCTGACAAACCACCCTCTCCCACCACAACTGCCTATTAAATGTTCTATAAAATCTCCTCCAAAAATATCTGCCCACATAATCCTTTGAGAACTTGCCATAATGAAAATAATGCACTCTAAAATAGTTGCCATTAATGAAATTAAAATGTATTTTTGGTTAAATTGAAATCTATTAAGATATTATTTAGAGGCAAGGGTGCTTCCCTTGACCTTTACCTGTTAAACAGCTTGTTATGATGGTTTGTGGTACTTCATGCTTTTCTTCTCCCTCTTTTTTTCCCCCAGTAATTGCACCTTGTCTTGTCACCTCCAGTCCTGTAGAGACCACCATTTCCATGTCGTCAGACCTAAAGTTCAGAATCCACCCAAGAAATGTTGATCTCAACAGCTTTCTTGACCTTGTGACATTGCACCAAGACATTTTTTTTTTAGGTGCATTGGGATCATGCAGCACAAGATGCTTCACTCCTGCTTTGGAAGTTCAGCCAGTGTGGGTGAAGATTGTGTTTCCACTCACGCACTTGTTAGATAACACTTGATGTGGCAATACGCCCATTTAGGCATCCGAAACTTGAATTGATCTCAACAGTTTTCTCCCATGCTAAAGAAGAACACCAGTCGTCATTGCACTCACTATGTTATCCCGGCATAGGCGTGACTGTATTTATATGCACCAAGCTGCAAAATCCCGAAGACCGTTATTTCCTTCTGCTTGAACTCTGCTTTAATTTAGATGTCTGCTAAGACTCTAAACTGAAGTTTAAATGCTGAGGACTGCATCTAAAGTGTGGTACTGTACTTTAAACCTTCCACATACTCAACTTCCCATTTTCCTTAATTGAGAAGTACCTTCTCATTATTGCCTTCTGACAACAATAGTTTGTGTTTTATGTAATAGTTACAGTATTTTTGGGGCTGGTAACCAGATATAATTTCTCTCAGAACTTGATTGGTAGAATTTAAAGAGACTTTTATTGTAAGTGGGTCTCAAACCTACCAAATATAACAGATTGCCTTGGTTGATGAAACACTCAACCGCACTCTTAAACAATACAGTCTGGGACCATGTTCATTGTGTGTATTTTTCCGGTGACTGCAAGTCGTTGGCTCTTGAGCTCGACCTGTTGTCTACAGTTCCAACTGGGTGGTACACTTGACAAAAAAACAGACCTGGGATAAAACTTGTTTAGTAGATGCTTGGGAGGTGTCAGTATTGATATTGAACTTATAATATTAGTCTATCAAGTTTCAAAAGAGGTACCCGTAGATCCCTAGCAGTTACTACTCAACTATTGAACTAGTTTAGTTTCAATGGTTTACTCACCTCACGCCATTTTAAAATTCTTCTATGATGTTTTTTTTGCATATAATGGAAGTGAATAGGAGCAGTAAAACTGCAGAAAGGACAAATGGCTTGCTGTATAGCTTTGTGTGATAAATTGACAAAAATATAAACTATTCCTTTCTTTTCTGGGATATGTATAGGTAAAATTTACACACTAGCGTTGTTCACCATTCACTTTCATCAATATGAAAAAGAGCAGCTTTGGTATTCTATTCAATAAACCTGTATCTTTATATGTTCAACAACAAAAAAGGTTCGGAAATATAGTACAGTACATAAGGATTATATTTAACTTGGGGTAAACTTTATGAAACGTTTTCAAATTGTCTGAAAGCAAAGTAGTTTACAGTGAGTTATTTGGTGAGTTTTTACATAATTTTTCCCCTTTTGGGAGAAGTCATGTGTTAATTGTTGGTGCTCTTATGGTCATGGTTTGTACCATGTTAGAGGAACTTATTAACCGAGCAGAGCAGTTACGAACTCCCAATCATTTCTAAAAACATGTCTAAACAGTTTGGGAACTGTCAGCCTGAATTTGTGGGGTTTGTACAGTTAAACAAGCCAATCGTGACAATCTATCTGAAATTGACCAATCACCAGGACAAACTTAATAAACAGTAAGCACGGTATGAACTGTCATACATGACAAATTCGCAAAGTCATGAAATTGCAGTGTATATCACTTTGTTCTAACGATTTTTATAAATGTGCGTGGACAGACCTTCAGAATTCTCACCATGTACTCCTGCCTTGTGTCGTGGTGTTTCTTATTTTACATCTTATTACAAAAAGTTCACTCTCTTCACAAAGGCTTTTTTTGGGGGCAGTCCAGCAAAGCAATATTATACCTTCAGTTTATGGCAGCTAACTTGGTTGTATTGAGTGATGATAAAATGTCAGACTCCACCAGAGGACAAAGGCAAACCTCATTATAAGATTTAATTATAGAACACAATTAAGTTCCACTTGTAGTCGTACAGCCGTCCTTTAATGGAGCACTTTTAAACTATAGCTGTGCCTTTAGGGAGGTATGAACCTTGGAACAGTTTGACAATATGGCGTTTTTCATCAACATATTTACGATTTAAAACAAAAAAACAAATAGCCATCTTTCACCTCATTACATTGCTGGTGTTTGAAAAGAATGTAGTATACCAACACAATCTTACCGCAATTCGTAACTTTTTTTATTAGTGGCTAATTTGTATGAATTCGTACAATTTCATTTGTACAATTTCGTATGTGTTGCTTATTCCCCAATGACGGTTGGGTTTAGGGGTAGGGTTGGGTGCCACACTTTTTTAAAATCTTACATTTTCGTACAGACAGAATTAGCTACTAAACTGACAAAACGTAAAATAGTTACGTTTCCTCATAAGATCAGGCTGAGTATATTGCTATCAAAAACTATTAAAAAATATGCTAACCCTAAAATCGCTTTGGTGGACTTAGCCTTATTTTTATTGTTGAAATTATCTCTACATAATTAAAAAGGTCTTCAAACGTTTATCCCAGGTCTGAAATAATTAATGTTCTGAACATATCCCTGGTGCTGCCCCCTGTAGGGTGCCACATGTGGTCCATCTGTACAAAAATGTCTAATACCGAAGCATGTGTTGCCTTCAGCTGCTCTGTTAGACCCCATGATGTTGTTACCTTTGCCTAAAATTGTTCCACAAACAGTCAAGTCTTTGTTTACCCTAATATCCGTAATGGTAGAAAATAGATATCGCTATGGTGTGAAACAATGCAAGATGGTTGCTCTTAAAGAAGTAGCTTAGCACTATGATACTATGTGGCCTACATTTCATGCAATAGGGCTTGTATTTTATAAGATGTCACCACCAGGAACCATAATGGCACAGACAAGAAGAGATTATGTTCAAAAAGGTAAGGATGAAGGCCTACTGGAGGTTACATCTACAGATATATCAGTGTCTAATGTGTTTTTTGTTTGTTTCTGAAAAACATTTATTATTATTATTATTATTATTATTGTTATTATTATTATTATTATTATTGATTTTCCCGTGCTGTAGACGTGAATGATACGTGCTGCCTTTATTTTATAGCCATTGTTCAATTTTACTAGTCTACTTTGGGTTTGAGAGAATGTAAAACCCAAAATATGGAATTAAGTGTGATTTTATAGGAGTCATCTTTTTGGTAATGTGTAAGGTTAATGCCATTGATGAAGCTGATTATGATGATGATCTTGTTATTGTAATGTAACGAATGCATGATTTGAGAACACTAATTGTACAGGACACTTCAATGTCTTTCTCTTGTTCCTTTGTGTGTTTCTTGAAAGAGGCTTTTAATAAAATCACTTTAAAGACACTTGCTTCCGTTTGTTGAGGAGGTGAGGGAATAATACAGTATCCTCAGATGATTTTATCCTCACACGATTTTCTAAACTGTTGAAAACAAAAGAAGATATTTTGAACAATTCTGGTTGCTGGGACCCATCAACTTCCATTGCCAAGCATATAATAATAATTATACAATGAAGTCAATAGGTTGATGAGCATTTTTCAAAATATCTTCTTTTGTGTTCAACAGAAGTGAGATGCTATACAGTTTCGGAATAATTACGTTTGATAAGCGTTTTCGGATGTAAAATGGTATGAGCACTACAATGAAAAAAAATCCTGGTTCCCTTAAAATTTTAAGCTGGATCAAATTAACCTTATAAGTCCATTAAACTTATGTTAAACTGATTTAAAATAGCTTGCGTGACTTATAAAATAAAGTTAGAGCATGATTAATTTAGTTTATTAAGTTACAATGACCCCAAAAAATGCTGTCAGTACTAATTTATCATATATTTTTTTACAGCGTAGTAATGTTTTTGACATGACATACTTAAGTGTCTTCAACTACTAGGCCTTGTTCTCACGCGAGATTTTCCATCTGCGTACCTCAGTTCTCTTGTGAGTTTCACCCATAGGCTGTATAAGAACCACATGATCTATTAATAGCTGAGAAGTTTTCGGACTAATTACATACTCTTTATTCTTGGCTGCAGAAATGTCATAATCATTATGATTCCTAATGGGAGCACCAAGTTCGTTTTGATTGACTACAAAACATTTTTTAGAGTGACATGAAAAATATTCTTGCGCCCCCTAGAGCTGAATATATATAAACACATGTACAACAAAGTTATTGACGAATAAATTGAAAGACATGATTACAGGCCCGTAGCCAGCCTGGTGAAAGTGGTGGTTCTTTTTTTTCGCAAAAAGTGGACCTTTTTGCAATTATACTCATGAATTATGAAATTTAAATACTGCATTTTAGTGACATTTTAAACACTATTCTGAATTAGCTTGTAGGATGGTCATCATCACACTTTTTGACTATTTTAGCCAAAATAGTATTTAAATCATTTTTAATATGGGCCACTTTTGGTGCTTTACATTTTTTTATTGGTATTTTTTTGTTTCAAGAATAAGGTCCAAGATTTACAATAAAAGTTTTTTTGTTTTTTCTCTGGCTACAGGCCTGTGATTATATGGCTGCTGAATACACCATCAAAATTCCACAGAGGTATATGAGTCTGAATCCCAGGTTATTATAAATACACACACACACACACACACACACACACACACACACACACACACACAGTTTCATGGTTGAATAGATAGATAAACATTGACAGATACTGTGTGAATACTGTGTAGGGTACTGTATGAAAAGTAGTGGACTGATAAACTGTCTTGCATACTGAAGTAGCCTATACTTTAGTTTTTACTATAGCAAACTTTTTTATAGTATATATAATCCCTTTATTAGTATGTAATCCCTAAGATACGGACAGAAGGTCATAATTACAGATAGAAAATTTGTTTTGTGTGTGAATAGATCGATGGACAGACAGACAATCCCAACGTAAGACAACCCCATATTAAAAAAAATCTATAGTTATAGTAAATGTGATTTTGAATTAATGAGAATACTAAAGTAGCCTACAGTACATATTACAAAGTACTTGATTTAATATATTGTGTTAATTATTACCTAATAAAATGACCCAATACTATATTTTCTATAGGGTAATAAACTACACCACTGTTTACTGTAGTAAAACAAATATATATATATATATATATATATATATATATATATATATATATATAGTCCTACTACATGCATATTACAGTGCATCAGTTCATTACAGTTTTTCTCAGTCGCTTATGTGCATTTCTCACAACACTATTTACATTTGCACAACAGGTAATGCATTTATCAAAACAATTAGTCATTTGTGCACATCATAGTAGCAGTTTCTCATTCCTTCCAAAAAATTGCTAATGCTTTTGGACATGCATCAATTGCTTTCATACAACTCTCTGCTGGTTTAGAACATTATCATTTGCTTATGTCATGTCAGTCAAAATAAACTAAACTTGTGAATGCTGAATAGTCATTCCATATAAAACTAATAGTTCTCAATTTATTAATTGACTCATTGCATACATAAATGTTGAACTAGTTGTCAAAATCTGTCAAGCTAATTTTATTTAAAAACTTTAAATCTTTTTTTTCTGAAAATGTCTTCTAAATGGAACAATTTCATGAATGATTTACAGACCTGTGTATATTGTAGATTCAGTTCCAATATGTACTGCAATATTGTTTACAGTTGTGCACAGCTCTACCCAAAGGGTTTATGTTTGTTGTAAATAAGGGTGTATTTATTTTGCACAATGCTGTGAATAAATTAGAATTGCAAAGAGCATATGAAGTAAACATGTGAAACATACATATTCAGTGTCTTGTATTCAGATACCTCACTAAATGCAATGATGTCCAATAGTATCTGGATGCAGCCTTTATGATGCAAGCTGAGATTGTATCACTCAGCGATGCAATGTCAGACACAATGCACTCAATGGAGTAAGTGACATCACTGTGACGGGTAGGGTTAGGGGTGGGGTTAGGTGAGCACATTAAAAAGCATTGGATGCAGCTCAGATTGCACTGCACCAGGTCTGCAGCCAGACCCTTCTTGTGATGTCCAACTTTACTGTAGTTTTCAAATGGCTGTGCAAATAGTATATAGTGCTGTTTTGAGCATTTTTTTAAGGAAGTGTCACCAATATCTGACTTTTTTGCATTGGAAAAAATGTACAGAGTAAACTGTCTTGATGAAAACATGACAAAGCCATTTGACTATCTTGTTCATAAACAATGGTGTAAGGACTTTTCATCTTGATGACACTGACACTTTCATTGACATGAATACTTGCTTTTGAGGGATGAGCTATCCATTTTGAGCAAGTGACACGCTTTTGCTAGTTATCAACTAGGTTTTGCAGTTTGTACTAATTGTTTTGAGAAAAGCATTAGGCTAACTGTTGTGCAAATGTAAATAGTGTTGTGAGAAATGCATCAAAGTGACTGAGAAAAACTGTAATATTAATAGTATGTATAATTTATTGATAAAGTTTGCACTTTACTGTAGTATAGTTAAAACACTTAAGTATTTGCAATAAATTAGCTACTATAGTTTATGTATTTATTTATTTTACTGTGTGCACACTGATCCAGACAGATCGATAGATCATAGACAGACAAACTAAAAGAAAGACAGACAGACAGACAGACAGTGCTTGTCAAGACATAAGGATGACGAGTGTTTGACGAGCACTGGAGGCGGGATTACCAAGGAGGATGTAGCTGCTGTCATGGCTCCTGGACCGCGTATATCTCAGTGCAATAGTAAATAACTTGAAAGAAAAGAAATGCGTTGTCGTTATTCATAACAGAGAACTGCATTTTTAAAGAATAAGTATAGCTATAAAATATATTTAGCTGTAGCTTTTTATAATATCCCTTCGAGCGAGCGAGCGAGCTATGGATGTGCAGGTTGCAAGCCATTGCAGCATCAAGTCTGCAGCTAAACCGAGCAGTCCGCAGGAAACAGCTAAAAGCGGGACAGAAACCGCACCAAAGAAGAAATCCCGCACCAGAAGAGGCAAAAGAGGCAAGAGACGGAGGGGCAAGAAGGCCAACGAGCCCCCGCCGTTTCTCCCGCCGGAGGTAAATAGATGTTTGCGGATGCTAACGTTAGCCGGCGGATTATTATTCCCTCTGTGTGTGTATCAATAAACGCAATGTCAGACAGCTGTAATACGATTTTCGTTGTCAGTGTTATGAGTTTCACATATTTTTATAGTTAGTTATAACATTAGTAACAGATAGGCCTATATTAACGTGTAACAAGCGAAATGTGTTTTAAATGCGGAAAACTTTGCCAAAATATTGTAATTTACAGGTAACGTGGCCTACTTTGCTACTGTAAAAACAGAATAGTAAAATATTAGTGAAAAGTAAATTATCAAAATATGTTATCTGCTTGAAATGAAAATGCTGTCATCGTTTACCTTTTACATGTTTAAAACCTATTTGATTGACTTCCTTCTGTTGAACACCAAATAATTGTATATACGAAAGCTGGAATCCTGTAACCATTGACTTGTATTTATTTTTCCTACTATGGAAGTCAAGTCTTTAACTGTTTTCAAAATATCAACTTTTGTGTTCAACAAAGAAAAAAATAAACTCTTAAAGGTTTAAAACCACACAATGTTGAGTAAGTAGTGAGTGCTTTTTTATTTTGTTTATTTTTTATTTTGTTTATTTTTTGAACAGGTGGTTAGTAATATTAATACAGTAATGCGGTAATAGGATGTTTTTTGTAAGAATCAACATTACAACTAATTTTTTTATTCCAGATAGGTTACAGTTTGTTAGATATAGTGTATTATTAAAATAATAGTATTGGTGTTTGATTAGATTTCATTTTTATTTTATTTTATTATTATTTTTTATGATTATTATTAATTTTTTTTCTGGGGTAAGTTTTGAGAATTGGGGGTTGATTTATTTAAAACTTAAGACATTCATTTTTATTTCGGCTTAATCTCTTTATTAATCAGGGGTCGCCACAGCGGAATGAACCGCCAACTTATCCAGCATATGTTTTATGCAGGGGATGCCCTTCCATCTGCAACCCATCACTGCGAAAAACTTAAGACATGTTATACTAAACAATAGTAGGTAGTATTAGGTAGTAATAATAATAGGTAGTATTTTTAGACAGCAAAATGATTTTTTGAGTGGGCTGTTTTTTGTGTTTATATATTATATATAATACCTATTTTAATTGATTGTCTTTTCCCCATATATATTTTTCCCTTTTAGGCTGAAGAGGGAAATATTGAATACAAGGTATGCAAACCTCACAATCACAATCTGACAAAGAGTGTGTTCAAGCTTGTCAGCAAACTTTGGTGTACTTGCTGTTGCGCAATAACAATGTGGTTCAACTAAAATATGAACAACAAACTAAAGACTTCAAAACTAACTGAAAGCAAAAAATAACATAAAAATCAGTGATAATAAAAAGGACAGAAATTTTCTCTCATCATAATTGCTTTTCAAATCTCAAAAAAAATGGTACCATGTTGTACCACAGAAGGTACAAACCCTTGTCACTGGGGCAGTATCTTTTTATTGGACAGAATTGTACCTTAAGACAAAGAAACAAATTTATACCATTGCAGTTTGTACCTTTAAGGACATGATTTGTACCATGGGAAACCAAAATGTTTTTAAAACCCGCAGATACAATATTGTACCTTCATCAAAGGTACAAATCTGATCTATAAAGGTACCACCACAGTGATAAGAAACTTTGTACCTTAGTGTCAAAAATGCTTACCTAACATTTATTTAAAATGCCTTTAATGTTTGGTTTACAACACATATACACTCAAAAAAATTTTTTTTCTTGTTCAAACTACTTTATTAAAATGAGCTGAAACAACACAATTCTTAAGATTTCATTGGGACAACTTTTTTTATGTTCAATCCACATAAATTTGTTAAAAGTTAATTTAATCGATTTGTGTTGGGTCAACATGAATCAATTATGTAGAACCCTGCATTTTTTACAGTGTAGTTTTTTTTTTGCAGTTTTACTTTTACATATACTTTTAAATGAAATTATTTATAAAATCACTTTGCCTTTCCAGTCATATTTATTTACATAGATGTAATAAAGATACGTAGAGTTGTTCAACATTTTGTACCTTTTTTATGAGAACAATTGTGTACCTTTATTTTAATTGTACCATAAAAGGCACAGAACAGTATCATAAGAGGTCTTTTCTGTACCATATAGGGTACAATTTTTTACAAGTTACAAAACTGTTCCTCAAGGAACATTATTTGTACCACCGTGTACCTTTTTTTTGAGAGTGTATAAAAAATAAAAGTACATCTTCATTTACTTTTACTCATTTAGCAGACGCTTTTATCCAAAGCGACTTACAAGTGAGAATAAAAGAAGCACTTTAAATCATCAGAGGGTAGCAGTATTTAAATGCTGTCCGTCTTGACTTTTTTTCTACATCAAATCGTAGTTTGCACATACAGTAGATGACTTGAATGAAAAAAATCTTGTTAAAACATTTTTTTATATAACTTAAATAGGTTATTAAAAAATCAGAAAATATTATGTTATAATAACTATGTAATATATTAAATAATAATGAAAACAACAAAATAGTCTAAAATTTTGAATCTAAAGTTTTAGTTTTTTAATGTTGTCATTTATGTACATTTTTTTTTAAATGTCCCGATGTCTGGAATAATTTTTTATTGAATCAAACATTTCTAAAAATACATTTCTAATATTGTAAATATTTATATATTCTGATATTTCCAATATTCAAATATAAATATCTATTTCTATATAAACATATCTCATATGAGAAAACTGATACACAAAGGACATAATGCTGAAGCATACCAGTTTTTTCATGTTGTAGTTTACTGTTGAGCACTAGCCATGAAAATGTTTTTGCAGCAGATATTTGTTCTTTGACTCCTTTACATGTTTTGTGCAACACGTAAACACAAGAATATTACATTTCACAAAATATATATCATATATACATTGTTTTGATCATTAGGTTCGATCTTAAAGAGTTAGTTCACCCTAAAAGGAAAATTCTGTCATAATTTTCTCATCCTTTACTTGTTCTAAACCTTTTTGACTTTCTTTCATTAAAAACAAAAGAAGATTTTTTGAAGAAAGCCGAAAGCCTGTAACCATTGACTTCCATAGTATTTGTTTTTCCTTTAATGGAAGTCAATGGTTACAGGTTTTAAGCATTTTTTCAATGATCTTGTTTAAGTGTTCAAATTCAGAAAGGGTTAGAACCAATTGAGGAAGAGTAAACAGTGATAAAAGTTTTATTTTTGGGTGAACTATCCCTGTAAAAATGCCATTGCGAACAACAGTAATTGAATTTATTTTTTAGGACCAATAGAACTAAACTACAAGTGTGAATACACTTTATATTAATATGGCGTTTAACTCACATTGTTTTATTGGCATATGAATTCTCCCCTCAGTTGAAGCTGGTTAACCCCACGCAGTATCGGTTCGAGCATTTGGCCACACAGCTAAAGTGGCGTCTTCAGGAGGGCCGAGGAGAGGCTGTGTATCAGATTGGGGTGGAAGATAATGGTTTGCTGGTTGGACTTACTGAAGAAGATATGAAAGCCTCGCTAAAGACCCTTCGCAGAATGGCAGAGAAGTACGAGCTGTGTTTAGTCCATCGTCTGTTGTCAGTGTGTATGTTTACATGGACACCAATCAGATTTTAATACAATTAAGACAATACTCTGATTAAGAGTCTGCCATGTAAACAGCGATTTTTGATGACCTTAATCTGACTAAAGTCATAATTGAACTAAACAGAAATTAAATGAAGACGTGGAGTATGCCGATTTTAGTGTCATTATTGAAGTGCAGTACAGTCATGTAAACTGCAATCGAATTATTACCGTCGTGTAGGACTTTTCGCCGAATTTTGTGACAACATAGCCAATACACACATGGCTATTTGACACTATTTTCTGCAACTACCGAGTCAAAAACACCGTTTTCTTTTCATTTATCCTGCGCTATCACATTTCATTAAAACAATAAATACTCTTCCACCAGTGCTTACTTCATACTCGCATCCAATAGCTCATTTTGTCATAGGGGCATGAATGAAATGTCAGTTAAAACTTGTGCAGTTAAAGTCTCAAAATTAAACACAAAAAATTACATGAAACTCCAGAGGAAACGTGGATAGCAGGGTGATGCAATGACGCTAATCAATCTATGTGCTATGACATGTAAAATGTCATAATCATGAAAAGAACACTCAAAAAACAACTCATGTAAACATCTTAATCATATTATTGTCTTATTCAGATTAAGGTAAATAATTAAATCACTGATGTCCATGTAAACATAGTCAGTGTGTAAGAAAATGGGTACCTTTAGCATGTTGTGTCATATTGGTAAGGTTTTGTGATTCTGTGCAGGGTTGGAGCTGATATTACGCTTCTGAGGGAGAGGGAGGTGGACTGCGACAGAGCCAGGAGAAAAATCGCTGAAGTTCTTGTGCGGAAAGTTCCAGATGACCAGCAGGTTAGGTTCTGATACTGAAAATAAATATATGAACTTTTTATTTTAATTTTAGTTGTACAATATTTTAGTTATTACTATTATCATTATTAATTTTTGTATTTTTTTTTTACAAATGTATATATAGTTTTATTTGTGCATCTGGTTTTAGTTATTAGGACAGTCACATTAATTTGTTAATTAACAAGGATGTAAACAGTGCTATTTTCTACATTACAGCTTCTCATTCAAAACATTCAGTTGTTGTAGTTTTTTTTTAAATAGTGGGTTAAAATCGCACCTAAACATAAATAGGTAAATGAATTATAACAGAGTGAACTGTAATTGTAGTAGTGCTGTGCGTTATTTGTTTAACCCTTTAAGGTGACATGCTGACTGACAGGTTGGTGAGGCCAGCAAACATTACATAGCTTTCAGTTATGATGAGCAATTTCTATAATTGTACTTTATAGATAGGGATCTATGGCTCTGTATACAGTGACTTTATCTTGCTGGAGTTTATAGTCATTTATTTTCAGGATGCAATAATGCCGTTCTGTAGGTCTATTGGAGACATTCATAAATATTTCTAACAAATCTAATAAATGTTGTAGACATACTCATTACTTAAATGCATTAAATCACACTTCACACACGTTTATTTGAGAGAGCACAAGAAAATCTGCGCTTAAGCAGTGAATATTTGTCAGTGTGTAAGAAGTTTTGTGCACGAACAGAGGAAATCGGCACACAAGCAAAGAGATTTGCATGCTTGTATTACATACTGTAAATGCGATCTTGACTTGTAATACTGTGCTCATGACATTTGTCATTGATATTACACCATAGGTAAGATCAGTACACATATCCAACTGCTCGTTAATGCAAGTTTTTTAACAGCCAATCACATGGCAGCAACTCTATGCATTTAGGCATGAATATATGGTCTAGACTGTCACCGTACCTGGCGCTCTTGCTCTCTTCGCCTGCCATGTGTTACAGATTACCTCTTTTTACCTGCTTTTATTTGCAGTCACAGGAGCGCAGATCATTTCAGCTAATTCACTTCACCTGCCTCTCATTCCCTTTTTTCCTATTTATAGCACATCATTTCATGTTTGTCAGTATGTTGTCGATTGTGTGTCTGTGTGAAGCATTCTTTTACTCACCCTGTATTTGTGTCCAGGACTGCCAGTGAGCGAGCGTCCCGTTGTTTCGAAAGTTTTCCTCTGTGCTTCCTCAGCGTTCACCCAACTGAGTTACTTTGGTTTTTGCTTTTCCTGAGACTCTCACCTTAAATAAAGACTTTGTGTTTCTGCATATGAGTTCACCTTTTCTTTGCCTGTAACACTAGACCAGTGGTTCTCAAAGTGTGGGTCAGGACCCATGGGTGGGGGTCGCCAGACAATGACTGGGGGTCCCTTGGTGATTTCCAAAAGTCAAATAAATGTTATTAAATTATTAGAATTACCATATTTTATCCATAACCCACAAAATTTAAAAATAGTAGTTATTAGTAACATAAAATAACAACAACATGCAAATGAAAAGACATCAGCCTTTAAATTACTTTTTTTTTCATAGGATATTGTTTACATTAGATTAACAATACAGCAATAGTGTCAGCAGCAGATTGATTTTATAGCACCAGGTTAAACTTTCTGATACCTTTATGGCAATTAAATACATTAAAAATAAATACAGGCCACAACTGAACATTGAGGAAGATCTCTGATTGGCGGTCTCCAAAATTAAACTAAATAATAGATTTGTGCTGAAGACATTGTATCTACCAGTCTCTTTAGTTAAGGTTACAGTTTTTCTCAGTCGCGTTGGTGCATTTCTCACTATTTACATTTGCACAACAGTTCATGCATTTCTCAAAACAATTAGTCACTTGTGCACAACATAGTAGCAGTTTCTCATTCCTTCTAGCAAATTGCAAATGCTTTTGGACATGCATCAATTGCTTTTATACAACTCTCTGCTGTTTGTAACATTATCATTTGCTTATGTCATGTCAGTCAAAATGAACTAAACTTGTGGATGCTGATTAGTCATTCCATATAAACTAATAGTCCTCATTTCATTACTTGAGTCATTACATAAATGTTGAACTAGTTGTTAAAATTTGTCAAGCTAATTTTAATTAAAAACTTTAAATCTTTTTTTTTTCTGAAAATGTCTTCTAAATAGAAAAATTTCATGAATGATTTACAGACCTGTGTGTGTTGTAGGTTCAGTTCCAATATGTACTGTAGTTTACAGTTGTGCACAGCTCTACCCAAAGGAAGTTTATGTTTGTTGTAAATAAGGGTGTATTTATCCTTTTGCACAATGCTGTGAATAAATTAGAATTGCAAAGAGCATCTGCAGTAAACATGTGAATATTCACCATATTCAGTGTCTTGTTCTCAGATACCTCACTAAATGAGTGTTTTCTAACTTTACTGTAGTTTTCAAATGGCTGTGCAAATAGTATATAGTGCTGTCTTGAGCATGTTCAGGAAGTGTCAGGGACTTTTTTGCATTGGAAAAAATGTACAGAGTAAACTGTCTTGATGAAAACATGACAAAGCCATTTGACTATAATGTTCATAAACAATGGTGGCAGGACTTTGCATTTTGATGACATTGACACTTTCATTGACATGAGTACTTGCTTTTGAGGAATGAGCTCTCCATTTTGAGCAAGTGACACGCTTTTGCAGGTTATCCACTAGGTTTTGCAGTTTGCACTAATTGTTTTGAGAAATGATTTAACTGTTGTGCAAATGTATATAGTGTTATGAGAAATGCACCAAAGCGACTGAGAAAAACTAATTCAAACTAAATAAATTAATAAATGACTATAAAAATGATATGATTGTTAGACTGTTGCATGTTTTTGTGTTGTCAATATGCTTGTGTTTATAGGCCTATTGTTGTGTGTGTAATGTTTGGATATTTATAACCACCTCCAAGAAATGTGGGGCTCATGAGTCACTGGCATTGTTATTTTGGGGGTCGCGGGCTAAAAAGTTTGAGAACTTCTGGTCTAGACGATCTGGTGCAGTTCAAACAGAGCATCAGAATGGAAAAGAAAGGTGACTTTGAATGTGGCATGGTTGTTGGTGTCAGAGGGGCTGGTCTGAGTATTTTAATTGCTGATTTACTGCACAACCATCTGTAGGGTTTACAGAGAAGAATGGCCAGACTGATTCGAGCTGATAAAAACAGTAACTCTAATAAACATTTGTTACAACCGAGGTATGCAGAAGAGCATCTCTGAAAATAACATGTCAAACCGTGAGGCAGATGGGCTACAGCAGCAGAAGACCACATCGGGTGCCACTCCTGTCAGCTAAGAACAGGAAACTGAGGCTACAATTCACACAGGCTCACCAAAATTGGATTGCCTGGTCTGATAAGTCTTGATTTCTGCTGCAACATTTGGATGGTAGGGTTAGAATTTGGCATCAAGAACATGAAAACATGGATCCATACTGCCTTGTATCAACGGTTCAGGCTGCTGGTGGTGTTGTAATGGAATGGGGGATATTTGAACCCATTAGTACTAATTGAGCATCGCGCCAACACCACAGCCTACCTGAGTATTGTGACCATGTCCATCCCTTTATGACCACAGTGTAACCATCTTCTGATGGCTACTTCCAGCAGGATAACGCGCCATGCCATAAAGCGCAAATCATCTCAGACTAGTTTCTTGAACATGACAATGAGCTCACTGTACTCAAATGGCCTCCGCAGTCACCAGAGATCAATCCAATAGAGCACCTTTGGGATGTGGTGGAACGGGAGATTCGCATCATTGATGTGCAGCTAACAAATCTGCAGCAACTGTGTGATGCTATCATGTCAATATGGCCCAAAATCTCTTGAGGAATATTTCCAGTATCTTGTTGAATCTATGTCACAAAGGATTAAGGCAGTTCTGAAGGCAAAAGGAGGTCCAACCCGATACTAGTTGCGTGTACCTAAGAAATTGGCCAGTGAATGTATGCAAAAATGAAAAAAAAAAAGTTCTTAAAAATATTTCAGAATTTGTCATTTCTTTTTACATTATGGTTATTGACAAACTTGACATTTTTAAACAAATTAAATGCATTTTTTTTCAATACCACACCTTTTTTTTCATCAATTGTTGTCACAAATAAAGAATAAATGACCACAAAACAGGCACTGAAAAAAACGTTGTAGAAACAATAGCAATTTCAGAAATTGCTAGTAATTTTCACAATTTCTAATAAAAACATTATCATATCATATGAACATGACATTTTCACATTGACTGTAAATATATTTGTGTTTGCAGTTCCTGGATCTTCGTGTGGCTGTTCTGGGTAATGTGGACTCAGGAAAGTCGACTCTGCTGGGTGTTTTGACTCAAGGTGAGCTGGATAACGGACGTGGCAGAGCAAGACTCAACCTCTTCAGACACTTGCATGAGATTCAAACCGGACGGACATCCAGCATCAGTTTCGAGATCCTAGGATTCAACAGCAAAGGAGAGGTCAGACAAATGTTCCAAATCTTTTATTTTTTATCCACTTTTAGTATAGAATTAATTTGGGATTTAAACTAACAACCTTCTTCATGGTAACATGTGAGTTGTTTTTGATTGTTTTAGGTTGTAAACTACAGTGACTCCCGAACAGCAGAGGAGATTTGTGAAAGCTCTTCCAAGATGATAACTTTTATTGATTTGGCTGGTCATTATAAGTATTTAAAGACCACCATATTTGGCCTGACGAGCTACTGCCCGGACTTTGCAATGCTGGTGGTGGGAGCCAATACTGGCATTGGTTCGTATTAATGAATATGCATTTACAGTGGAGGTCAAAATTACGGTACTCTTCATTGTTCAAACATGTAATGAATTTTAAGTGTGGATAAGACATGCTAGTTAAGAAGTGTTTTAGAAAATAACACTTCATCAAAAACTGCCAAAAATGATCGGCTGAAAATTGTTTTTGGTTTTTGGCAAAAAAGATGAAAATATGAGCTGAAAAAAGTCTATGTAGCACTGCAATGCCTAGCATCAGTACGCTGGTTTTACTCTCCCTCCAGCTGTAGTTACTATGGGGTGTTAAGCAGCATTCACACTGGACGCAGAAAATTGTTGCGCTATGAAACCCATTCATTTCAATGGATTGTGCCGTGCAATGGCAGTTTGCTGCTGAGCCAGCTAAAAACAAATATTTCTGTAAATTACAGCATCATCCAAACCATGACACTTCCTCCTCCAACTTTTAGTGAATTTACACACTTTGGGTTGAGTTTTTCTGTTTTGTTTCTCCAGCTTGATAATAAGCATACCAGTGTTAATATTGTCAATGAAAATAAATCGTAAATTGTTGGTTGCCTATTGCTTGACACAAGCATAAATTTGATAAATGTTGTTATAATCTGCTGCAATGAGCTGTTCATTCATGAATAAGTGGATCTGAGCACATACATGCAGTCAATTAACTAGTGCAGCTGACCTGTCAAGTTTCAGTTTGTTTCAAGCCATTTTCATTGACTAAATTAACACTGGAACATACTGTTCCTCATCAGACTCAAATAAATAAATTTTACTTTTATAACCAAAGTGTTTTAGGATAACTTCAAATAGAACCAAGTGTAATGGAAACCTCACTCCCCTGAGCTCAAAAGGTGCTCTAACGACAGATGCTAGGGGCTGCAATCTTAATGCTGATGATACACAAAATAACTTTTTGGGAATGTCGCCAGGCAATTTTGCTGAGCAATGTTGCTTGGCTATTTTTCTAATTAAATAGACAACAGTATTGTATCTGTACCCCAGTGCCCTAATTAGTTACCGTGTCTCTCCCGGTTGCCCATTTTGGCATAATTTCCCAAAGTTGCCCAGCAACATTGCTCAAAAAGTTAGTTAGCCTCCTTGTTAGAGCAACCATCAACCATGAAAAGAATCGTTGGTTCAATTTTAGCTCGAAGCAAATGGGTGGTGTAGGACCAGTCAGTTACATTGGTGTCGGGACCCGGATGGGAGTGGTGAGTGTAACGGAGGCCAGCTAGTGAAGTGCTGTGCAGGTAGGAGCGGTGGGTTACACAAGCAGTGATGTGGAAATAGTAGGTTGTGCTTTAGTTTTGATCTCTACTCTATATTGATTCAAAAGGTGTGAATGTGATTTAATAACTTTGGTTGTTCAATTCCCCCAGCTGGCACAACTAGGGAGCACCTGGGTTTAGCAATGGCACTAAAGGTGCCCATTTTTATTGTGGTGAGTAAAGTGGACCTCTGTGGTAAAAGCACAGTGGAGAAAACGGTCCGTCAGCTGGAGAGAGTCCTCAAACAGCCTGGCTGTAACAAGATCCCCATGGTGGTGGCAAACCCTGATGATGCTGTCACTGCCGCACAGCAGTTTGCACAATCCTCCAGGTACATGTGTGCCATGAGACAGGTTATTATACACTTTTATTTCCTCACTTTGAAGTATGCTTACAATCTTAGTAGGGATGTGCAGTATTTTTATTGTCTATTATCAATTATTTTACTCATAAAAACACATATGATGGTTATGAACTTTTACTGTACCTTGAAGCCTATTAGAATGCAGGGGGGCTAAATATATTACTTGCTTATAGTTGATAGATTGTTTTATATTCATCACAGACATCCTTATTCCTCACTTAACCACTAAAATACAGACAAATTTTCCCTAATTACTAATAAAGTTTAAAATCTGAAGAATTTTATGTCAAATTTACTTATGACAAATATGAGCATGTACAATCAATAGACAAAATGAGATTGATTTTATACGAAAGTTCAACAAACAAGTAGTTAAAATGCATATTTTAGACACAATATTCACTATTTTCTCTACAGAACATTTGTGCATCTCTGGGCAGCACTACAACACAAATTATATATATATAT